>JASCZW010004576.1:0-42500 GCA_034211315.2 Aedes japonicus | reverse complement strand
GCAGCTACGAAAACAAACAGATTTGTTGCTTGATTCTACCAACGCTTATAGGACTTGTTTAAAACAAATTTTAGTATGATTTAAACTGAATTGTTGTTTGAAACAAACAAACGAAAACGGTTGAATCAACAAACATTTCCGTTCACAATCACCTACATGTTCCCTGTAATTTGAATAATATTTTCGTTGCAGTTCAAAACCGGAAAAAATCACTCGTGCAAATCAATTTAACTGCTTTTTCATATAGCAGCAAAGTGTCGCATCTAGTAGAGCTGTGGAGAAAATTAGAGGCGCTGTACAGCGCACTAGATGCGCTACAATGCAAACATGGGAAAACAGAGTAAAATCGTTTGGCGCTAGTGGGGTTTTCCGGGTTTTAGCCTACAGCTGCGAGTTATAAGAATACTGGTAAGAATATAACAAATATTACTAAGAGCGTCCGTAAATAGTTGAAGTTTTTTAAATATTATATATGGTTAAAGCGGTGAAGTGATGGTGAGGGCAATCAAATTTTGATCATCCTCACCATCACTTCAAATTGTATCGGGCGCAACTAAAAGCGCTAGCATCAGAAGCTCTTAAGGCTGGGCTACAATGGGGAGCGCAACGGCGCGGTGCGGCAGTTTTTGACATAAAATATATGGATTAGCAGTCAAAAGCTACCGCAACGCGCCATTGCGCTCCTCATTGTAGCTGGGCCTTTATTTAGCAACGCGATAGTGGCGCAAAAGAGGATTGCTTTTCGACTGCCAATTTTCAAAAATCTCCAATTGGTTTGTTGTTTATTTTTGTTTACGCAATCAGGATTAGTGGCAAATTAGTGAAGATGATTTAAAGATAATTATTGCTTCAGGGGCTATTCATAAACCACGTAGACTTTTCTGGGGGGGGGGGGGTGGCAAAAGTCTACGATCCATACAAAAATTTAAAAAAATGTATTGAGGAAAGTCTACGAAGGGGGGGGGGGTTGAGATGTTCAAAAATGAGACTACGTGGTTTATGAAAAGGCCCTTATCAACTTTAAGTCAATTTGGTTTAATAATGAGAATTTTATCAATAGGGTCGTGCGATGCCTTTTTCATGATTTCTCCTGGATAGATTTTTTTGTTGGCATGAAAGAGAACCATTAGCCACAATGGCCGCTCTGACCACCTCTGGGGTATCCCGGGGGAACCTGTAGGAGATGTTTTGGGCCAAACCACGTGGTGAGACGGTTTTTTCTTCATTCTTTTTCTTCAGACTTTGACCTAAAAAGAACCATTAGCCACAATGGCCTCTCTCGGAACCTCTGAAGTCCCTCGGGGGATCCTGTTGGAGGGGACATTTGTGTTTTTGCACCATAACACGTCGTGCGACTGCTCTTTCTTTTTTATTTCACCTGGAGAGTTCTTTGGTAGGCATGAAAAGAATAATTTACCACAACGGCCCCTCCGGAAACCTCTGGGATAATTTAACGAAACTTATAGGAAAGGACATTTATCTTTTTGTACCAAACCCCACTGGTTCCCAGAGAGACCACTGTAACCAACGGTTCTTTTCATGCCAACCGAACGTCTCTCCAAGAGAAATCACGAAGAAAGAGCCATCACAATTGACTATGTTTATGACGATCACCGAATCTGTCAAACTGATGATGGAGCACTAGTTTAGCAGCGACCGATACAGAACACGGTAACAAAATATAGTTGCGACCGGTGTTAGATTGAGTGACTAAACTAAAATGACAGCTCAATGTGCTAGTAGTTTAGTCGCCCGATACGGATGCTCAAAGGCCAGGCGCCCACTGATGTGGTGGAGGTGTGGCATCTGCTAGCATGTCAACATATCTTGTCGAGATTCGCATCACGCCACAAGACTTTAATTCGATAATTTGGCCTGGTATGTGATTCCACAGAGAACAGACATCCAGGCTCGAACATTTTTTCTTCAATTTACTGTGTAAATTTTTAAAAGTAAACCGTTGGAAAAATAACGCCGCCTAATTTAGGTTTCACCAAACTAAAATTGACAGACTATCAAATCTCGAGGCTGACAAGTGGCGCCATCTATATACGATTCACCAAAACTAACGGAAACAACCCAACAAACATCGGTGTTGAATAAGAGCTTGTTCAAACAAATTTGGAGAAGCTATTAAGCTATTCTAGAAGAAACAGCTGTATAGCTTCTCCAAATTTGCTTGAACAAGCTCTTATTCAACACCGATGTTTGTTGAGAAGCTATAATTTTAAAATATCCGTTACAGAAATTTACACACAAAGGGCCCTCTAGCTTGGATGTCTGTTCTCTGTGGTGATACCACACCACATCGCTGCGCTTTTCGCTCCTTTTTTCTGATTGGCCAAGCTGACAGCCAATGTTGCCAATGGACACTCCAAACAAAATATACTTTAATAAGTTTAACTCACAATAATCGATGAAACTTTGCAAAAATCGACTATATCGAAATATCGGATGAGTTCCTGAAAAATCATCGATTTTCTTTAATTGCGATGACCTCAATACTGGTCGTTTGGGAGGAGATGCGAATCACTTATTACGATTTCGTTCGATAAAATCCGATAATTTGGTTGAATCGGATTTTTTTAGAATTGTTTAAATTTCATTCGGTTTGGACAAGATTTTTTGATAATCTGGAAGAGTTGCGTCCCTAGTTCGACGGTTCATGCGCCATCCTGGAAAATAAAAGTAAGAAAGATTAGTATCCTGAAAAGAAAAAAAGAAAGATCAATATCCTAAAAGAAAAAGCAGTTAATGAGCAAACTATATTTAGGCTACAGTTGCGATCGGTAGAGGTTAGGTGCCCATATTGAGCGGCACACCGTATGTGAATTCATAAATTATTATACACTGAAAATAAATCAATAATTTTTATTATTAAAATTGGCACTAAAATTGGTCAATTTTTGCCTCGAATTGAAATCATGTGAGCCGGTATGATTTTCATTTGCCGCACATAATTTTTAACACCCGTCACTTAATACACAGGTTCGTTTCCAATGAGACTGATATGGTCCGCACATAATTTTCAATGGAGCGAGAAATGTCATTCAAGTGTGTTTTCACTTTGCCCTAATCTATTCATCTTCGCACTTAAAACGAATTAAAAAACCGGGCGCGAAGAACAATCAAAAGAAAACTAATTTGAAAAACAAAGCGGCAGGCCTATCTAAAGCGATTGTTCAGAATGGGAAAGGTGAGACGAATTCCGTATTCGTCGCCGGGTGAAACGTGTTTTGTTTACCTCGAATTTTTTTTTACAAAATTGCAGCATCCGTTGAGGATTTGGAGGAAAATTTTGAGCTTAAACAGGAATCCTCCAAGGTCGGCAAGAAGGAAAAACACGTAAGATCCATGAAGCTGAAGCCGGTAAGTTATTTATGAAAACATGAATATTCTGGATTTTTGATCGATTTGTTTTTATAGTTGTGAAGCGGCCGAAGCAAAGCGATCATGAAGAAAATGGTCAGCCGGAGGAAGATGGTGATGCTGAAGAACAAGAAGCGTCTCCGGTTGGAAGCAGCAGTGCATACGAAATACTGCTAAGCAATCAGAAATTCGATTCGCTTCGTGGTAAGGTGTCGGACAATACGTTGAATGCGATCGCAGAAATGGGATTAACAAAAATGACCGACATTCAAGCCATTCCGCTGCTGCTTGAGGGGCGTGATTTGATTGGTTCTGCCATTACTGGCAGTGGTAATACGTTGGCGTTATTAATTCCGGTTGTGGAGTTGATTTACAAGTTGCAGTTCAAACCACGAAATGGAACCGGGGTGATGATTATCATTTCTCCTACGCGAGAACTGGCGTTGCAAATTTTCGGAGTATTGAACAAACTGATGGCACATCAACATCACATCTATGGCCTGTTGATGGGAGGTGCCAGTCGGCATACGGAGAATGAAAAGCTGGGAAAAGGGTTGAATATTGTGGTGGCTACGCCGGGTCTTTTGCTTGATCATTTGAAAGGGACACCGAATTTCCTGTTCAAGAATCTGCAGTGTTTGATTATAGACGAGTGTGATCGTATCTTGGAAATTGGATTCGAGGAGGATATGGAACAGATCATCAGTATCCTTCCTAGTGAGTTTGTTCATTATTGGAAATTGGTCATTTTATGATTTGATTACTTTTATTTTAGAAAAAAACGGCAAACCAAGCTGTTTTCGGCTACGCAGACGCAGCTGCTTTGTCGTTTTAGAAGAAAAAAGAACTGCAAAACTGAGAAGCGAAGTGAAGTTAACCGTGTGGTGGTTGAGGTACTTGGTTTGCTTGGGGAAGTCACTGATTTTTTTTAAGGTAATAAATTACTATAGATGTTCTTCTGTACCATTAACAGTGTTTATTTTCAATATTTTAGATCTGCCGAGTATTTTTCTCATAAAAATAAAACCTCTTGCATTTCGTTTTATTACATGAAAAGATACCAAAAAATCCAATACTAACCTTTTTATAAAATAAAATCCATGCACCTTTTCACATAAAACGTATTACGAAACTCATTTGAATTTTGCTAGGACAAGTTAATGCAATCCATGTACACTATAATTAACATCTATTCAGTAGTTGCACTTAAAGACTATATATTTATTGCACATATGGTTAAATACTCTATGGGTCATGAATATTATTTGACCACATTTAATCAAAAATAAGTGCAGCACCAATACAGAACTTTGCACTTTGCCCAAATCTATAGGTGATTGCACTTAAATATAAGGTGCATTGTTTTTTGAGTGTATGTTTTACTTACCAGAAAATTAAGGAATTACAGTTGAAGCATATTCTGCTATCAAAACGATAACTTTTGTTGCATCCTTATTTCTACGCCGATAAGCCGAGGGCACTCAAAGACCACGTGCTCCGGTGTCTCTTAGACATCTGCGCACTCCCGACAAAAGGGTGACGCTGCGTGTCCGAATCGATGCAAGTATTGCCTCAAGCAACCATGACCAGACAGAAACTGCGTAAGGTGGAAACTTACCTCTCCGTGCTTCCTTTTCATCCAGATCGACAAAACCGGTATGAGCAGATGCGTCCACCGACCGTTCACCCCTGTGTCCCATTCTCGTTGCCATTTAGTCATCGACTCCGCTTTCATGAGCTTTTGAACTCCTCTGATATTTCTCCGCTGATAACATTCACTGTCCTCCGCGAGAGTGATGCCAATCGGGATCATCCGGACATGACGCATACTGTTTCTGATGAAATAGTTCGGTGAGCATTCACGACTCGCATGGACATGAGTCTGAATGTATTGTTCAATTTCACCCGGTTTCGCTTGGTTTCCAGCGCTGCAACCCAGGCTGGACCTCCGTATCTTAGTATCGATGATGATACTGATACTGATGATGATATTCGGCATGATTCTGGCTACCGAATTGATGGCCTTCGCCATCATCAATTTCCGCCACACGGAGGACTCGTTGATCAGCACTCGGTTCTGTAAGTGACTCTTCAGAATTCTGCTTAGGTAATTAAGGACCCTCATTCTGTTCAATGACTTGGTAATAGCCACCCATCTGGTACTATTGAAGGCGTTTTTAACGTCGATCGTTACAACAGCGCAGTATCAATCGCCTCTCCACTTCTGTTCGGAAGCCTTTTCGGCTGCCTCAAGCACTATCCGAAAAGCATCTACCGTAGACTTTACTTTCCGGAAACCAAATTGCATCATCGATAGCCCGTTCTCGCTCTCGGTAAATTACGTCAGCCTACACGAAAAATAATCTGCACATAATTAATGGTAAAAATCCATAAGTAATTCTAATAGATTTGATTTGCCACACATAAACATAATCCCCTTAAAAGGGCAAATGAAAATTATGTGTCAATAGAATAATATATAAACCAAAAGAACTATGTGTCCTGCACATAAATTTCATTGTACAAAGCAGATTTCAAAAATCTATGTGTGGATAGAAGCTATCAGTAAAATATTCTCAGTGTATTGAGGATGATCCTCTTCAAGAGTTTCCCGAGCGTATCCAACAGGCATATTGGCCTATATGATGCTAGATCCTCCGGGGACTTTCCTCACTTCGGCAGCAAAAAAGCATAATTCATAATTCTGCAGAAACAAAAATCTAAGAAATGTGGTAAATTAATATTTCTTTTTTATCCAAGAGCACCCTGGAGTAAGAGTCTTGTTAAAGTGACCGTTTCAGCAAGGTGAAATCATAAGTCTTTGAGTTATTTGTTAGGGAAAATTTGAGAAATAAAAAACGAAAGGGTAAGTTATGTCAGTGACATAACTGCAAAGTTGACGTAGGACTCCTTATTGATGTGAAGAAATTGATGTCATCGAATTAATCAATTTCCCCTGACCCCTGACTGATGAGAACCATGAGTGCGTGTGGCTTAACTATAATACGTCTGTCGCACACGGATGCACAGCGAGAGGTGAGTGGATAGCGAAAGTAGTCACCCTTTTGTTTTATACCCACAGCATAACATATTTTTAATGTATGTTAAAAATCAATTTCTCCGGTTTGCTGCGAATGATCGCCGGCAAGTTACTGTCGGCACCTTCCGGTCTTGTTTTGTCTCCCATGCCACAACCGTCTGACTGTGACGAGTGATCAAAGTCTTTCTAACTGCTAGCAGAGAGCTAGTGTCGAAAACTGAATTCAAATTGGTCTGTCTCGCGCACTATGTACTTGAGTTGAATAGCAATACCAAGAAAGAAGAGAGTCACGAAAATGCTGCACGAAGCAAAATTTACAAATTTGCACCACTCGATGTCTGCTTCTTTTTTTAACATGGATTCGTCAATTTCGTTCGTTAGTTCTTTGTGATATACACCGGGACGCGGCGTTTAATGAATGCTATGTTCAGCCGTAACGCGGTAACAAGAGAAAACTTCAACCAAACTCTTTAGTAAGCAAGCTGGTCGTCCTGAAAAGGACGGATTAAATTGACGTGGGAGAAATAGTTTACGATTTCCCTTCTTTTTTCGTTCAACTCCTCATCGTTGTGGCTGGCCATCTGCAGGTGACGTGTGATGATTATGGTCTTCTGGCGACGTTGTCCATCGGCGTACTTGCCGAACACGTCTGTCGCATACGGATGCACAGCGTGAACTGATTGGTCTGTTGGTCGTTCCCACATGTTTCGCAATTGCTGACACGGTTAATGCGGCAGGGGTGGGACGGGGAGATGTTATTTTGAAGAAGAAGAAGACATTTGTTGCTCGTATCCTATGACCTTGCTAGGGGAAACACATTTTTCAACCTGTTGATATGCAAATTTGTATGGGAGCAAAAGAAGATCATTTTCAAATGAAAAATTGAACTACTTATAGTAATTGAACTTCATTCAAATTTCAATGCAAAAAATTTGTGAGTCTTTTTGATCAAATGGTGTATGAACGAAGTCATTCTGTTTAGTCGAACGAGAGTTATAAGCGTTCAAAAACCTTTCACTTTTGCGTAACGCTCTCATTTTTCAAAATTTTGAAACGGCACCCGGTATAGAAAAGAAAAACGTAGTCCTACGTTAAAATTCTACGCACGTCAGTTTCTAGCTATTTTCAATACCTTTCATTTGGTGCAAAGAAATCCTCGAAATATTTTGTAGATTTCGAGTCTTATCAAATGTGGTGACCGTACTTAAGGTTTTTCCTTCCTCCCCAGAATTATAGCAAAGATAATCTTAGCTCACTTTTTCAATTGCTATCAAAATCAGCGTGGTGTGCATCCAAACATTGACAGTAAAAAACAAGTTTAGTTTGATCAACATTGAGAACCATGCTGGGAACCAACTGGCTCTCCAGAAGATCCGGAACATCCGTAAAAGTGGCCAGTTTTTCGAAGTAGTCCCAAATAGACGTTATTTTTTTTATTTTTGCAATCAACATTCATTTTATGAAAGTAGGATAAACTTCACTTTGTGATCTGAGGATGTCCATTGAGAGGTCATATGGTGGCTACCCGGAAGATCCGGAACATTCGTAATAGTGACCAGTTCTTATTTTTTTTGCAATCAACATTTATTTTGTGAAAGTAGAATGAACTTCAATTCGTGGTCTGGAGGTGTCCCTTGAGAGGTCATACGGTGGCCACCCGGAAGATCCGGAACATCCGTAATAGTGACCAGTTCTTGGAAGCAGCCCCAAAAGGACCTTTTTATTGCAATCAACATTTAGTTTACGAAAGTAGAATGAACTTCAATTCGTAGTCTGAAAATGTCCCTTGAGAGGTCATATGGTGGCTACCCGGTAGATCCGGAACATCCGTAATAGTGACCTGTTCTTATTTTTTTGCAATCAACATTAATTTTGTGAAAGTAGAATGAACTTAAATTCGTGGTCTGGAGGTGTCCGTTCTGAGGTCATGTGGTAGATCCGGAACTTCCGTAAAAGTGGCCAGATTTTGGAAGTACAGCCATTCCTCGATATAAAGCAACTTTGTTTCTGGACTTTATTCGTGTATCGACTCGCCAATCACACCCCGATCATGAAAAATGATGAGATCACTGCATAGATGAGACCTTTTAGAAACAATTTAGAAAAAACGATGATGAAAGCCGAAAAATAATGTTGCTTTATATTGAGGTATGCTTGTAGTCTTGTACTTGTTGTAATTTATTATTTGTTGCAATCTACATTCAGTTTATAAGAGCAGAATGAATGAATTTGTGATTTGTACATTTTCATTCGGGTGGAAACCCAAAAGGCCAGGATGTTTGTATTCCTATCCAGGACCATAGCAAGGATAATGGCATTGAAAATCAACTCAAATCTTGGACATCCTCTTCAATTACATAGTCGTCAAATGATATTATCTCTTCCATCGAAGACGCGCAATCTATATTATTTGCAGACACGGTTCCATTTATAAGAGTTTATATAAATTGAATGATCCAATGATTGAGTATAGATCACTGTGACTTTCACAGCATTCAAACTATATACTGTTAGAAAGTTAAAGTGCTGCAAATTTAGCAAAATATTTTTGAAATTTAGTTATTGGCAAATGAGTCAAACTTACACTAAATGATTGAATTCATTTTTTGCCACAACTTTGAAAACATTCCTGTCCCTGATATGCTTCAACATTTCTGGTGCTCCCTAAGTGATGATTTATCGGTTATATAGTGATCTTTAAAATAATAACATATCAACCCGAAGTTTTGCAAACATGTAAAACATGAAAATACTCTAAAACCCATAAAATAAAATCAAATCTGAAACGTAAAATATATTCCATGTGCATAATAGTCATATTGCTTGCAGATATTTCAAACGCATTTATAGTTACTCAACTAACGCAATTCATACACAATAAAATGGACAAGACAATTGACTTTAGAGTACCTTTTTTTTCGCTTCGATAAGAATAAGTTGCAGTAACTTGATTATAACTGTAATAAATTAAATAGAACTAGGGTAGGGAACGGCTTCAGCTCCCCGAGACCCTATTCCAAGCACGGGGTAAACTTGATCTTACAACGCTCATCTTTTGCAGCATGGTGCTCATCTAGTGTTATCATACTGTAAAAAATATGCGCTGTAGGTTAATGTTTACCCCGTGCTTGGAATAGGGTTAGAATTGTTTTGAAAAATAAATTGAATGTCAGGACTTTTATATCGATAGATACCATCACCAGATCCATAGACCCAAATTAGATCCCCTTCCTCTATTGTTTGTTATGTGATCTTTGCAATAAAATTTCCATCTGCTCTTTGAAAAAATATATGACATATTGATGGTGTAGTGGTTTTTACAATAATAGCTGATCAACCTGAAGTTTTATAAATACAATAAGAAACCATTATACAGACCTTTGAAAGGCTCAAGATATTTTTCATCACCATTTTTTGTGATCGGGTTGTGGTTTGCGAGAAATCGATGAAAAAAGTCAAATGAAAAAGTTACTTATATCGAAGTATGGCTGTACTTCCAAAAAGTGGCCATCTGGACTACCACTATATGACCACTGAAAGCATCTTCAGACCACAAATTGAAGTTCATTCTACTTTCGTAAACTAAATGTTGATTGCAAAAAAGGTCCTTTTGGGGCTGCTTCCAAGAACTGGTCACTACTACGGATGTTCCGGATCTTCCAGGTGGCCACCATATGACTTCTCAAGGGACACCTCCAGACCACGAATTGAAGTTCATTCTACTTTCACAAAATAAATGTTGATTGCAAAAAAATAAGAACAGGTCACTATTACGGATGTTCCGGATCTTCCGGGTGGCCACCATATGACCTCTCAAGGGACATCTTCAGACCACAAATTGAAGTTCATTCTACTTTCACAAACTAAATGTTGATTGCAAAAAAAATCGTCCACTTGGGACTAATTCCAAGAACTGGCAATTTTTACGGACGTTCCGGATCTTCCGGGTGGTCACCATATGACCTCAGAACGGACAGCTTCAGACCACGAATTGAAGTTCATTCTACTTTCACAAAATAAATGTTGATTGCAAAAAAATAAGAACTGGTCACTATTACGAATGTTCCGGATCTTCCGGGTAGCCACCATATGACCTCTCAAGGGACATTTTCAGACCACGAATTGAAGTTCATTCTACTTTCGTAAACTAAATGTTGATTGCAAAAAAAAGGTCCTTTTGGGGCTGCTTCCAAGAACTGGTCACTATTACGGATGTTCCGGATCTTCCGGGTGGCCACCATATGACCTCTCAATGGACATCTTCAGATTCCAAAGTGAAGTTTATCCTACTTTCATAATATGAATGTTGATTGCAAAAATAAAAAAAATTATCGTCTATTTGGGACTACTTCTAAGAACTGGCCACTTTTACGGATGTTCCGAATCTTCAGAAGAGCCATTTGTTTCCCAGCTTGGTTCTCAATGTTGATCAAACTAAAATTGTTTTTTACTTTCAATGTTTGGATGCACACCACGCTGATTTTGATAGCAATTGACAAAGTGAGCTAAGATTATCTTTGCTATAATTCTGGGGTGGAAGGAAAAACCTGAAGTACTGTCACCAAATTTGATAAGACTCGAAATCTACAAAATATTTCGAGGATTTCTTTGCACCAACTGAAAGGTATTGAAAATAGCTAGAAACTGACGTGCGTAGAATTTTTTATTTCTCAAATTTTCCCTAACAAATAACTCAAAGACTTATGATTTCGCCCCGCTGAAACGGTCACCTTAACACAAGCATATTCAGTTATGTGTTGGTAACTTATTAACACTCCTAGAGGATCAGACATCCAAACAAAATTCCAAGAGCTTCCTGAAGTTAGATTCCTAAGATGTAGATGTAGAATTTTAAACAGAGATATATTGATGGTTAATGGATTTGCTTTATATTCGTACGAGTAAAGATCTTAATAAAATAAAATATTGTATTGAATGGTAGCTTTCACTCACCCAAGAACTCATTGTAGTAAGGATATGAAATCTACAAGTATAACCAGATATATTTTGGCAAATTTAGTAAGGAACATAGATCTTATGACATTCAATGATAACCTGGAACCTTTTGCATTTATTCCAGGGAGTTTTTGGTTCACTTGCACCAACCTGTCACCTTAACACTTGTTTCAGTTTTGATATCTGATCCTCCATGAATTCATGCCGTACTAATAAACTGCTAAGAGATTGATGTTCCCACTTGAGAAAGTTCTTGGATAACCTAGACCCAGGTTTCACGTCAATACTTGTTTCAGCTTTGAAGTCGAGTCCTGTATGAATTGATACCGTACCTAAGAACTTTTGAAAAATGTATGGTTCCACATGTAGATATGCTTCTAAACTCCAGAGGGTTCTTGGATAACGGTTGACAGTTTTACTTGTTGAAATGCGGGTGTTAATTTCACTTGTAGATTTGAAGACGTGAGTTACTAAGAGTACATGGATAACCTAAAACAACTCTTCATTTCAATGCTTGTTTCAGCATCGATATTTGAACGTCCACGAGTCCAACGGTTGTCACCTCAATATTCGTCACAACATTAATATTTGGACCTCATTGAGTTCATGTCGTATATATAATTACCAAATGGCTGACCATTTCCTTAACAGATGTGAAGATCTTAACTCTAAAGAAATCTTAAGTAAGTTAGGACAACTTTTATCAAATATCTTGTTTTGGTTTAGATCTATGGATCTGCCTGAATTCGCATATTATCCATAAACTACCAAAAAGTTGATAGTTTTGCTTGTAGATATGGCGACGATTAATCCACAAAGTTATTGGGTAACATTTCACCTTTTTAACAACTGTTCACCCTAATAATTGTTTCAACTATGATCTTCGGGAATCCATGACAACCACCAAAAACAAGAAAGTTTCACTTGTGGATATGAAGACTCTAACTTGATTTTGCTTGTAGATTTAAAGATCTTTATTCCAGAGCGCACTTGGATAACCCAAAACAATTTTTTATCTGTATACTTTTTTTTTAATCAGTTCGTCCAGTGGAAATTTCGCTTTGTTATGAAATTATCCAAAACAATATTGTCGTTTTTTTTAAATATAACATTTTCCCCTATGGAGCTAGTTCCCAAATATGTTCCGCAATGCCGATTCCAGGGCTTAGTGACCAGACCAGATATGCAGAATTAAAATACGGGATGTCCTCAAAGTTTTCACATAGGTCTAGTCGAGTGGAAATTTCGCTTTGTTATATAATTATCCAAAACAATATTGTCATTTTTTTAAAATATAACATTTTCCCCTATGGAACTAGTTCCCAAATATGTTCCGCAATGCCGATTCCAGGGCTAAATGACCAGACCAGATATGCAGAACTCAACTACGGGATGTCCTCAAAGTTTTCACATAGGTCTAGTCGAGGGGAAATTTCGCTTTGTTATGAAATTATCCAAAACAATATTGTCATTTTTTTAAAATATAACATTTTCCCCTATGGAGCTAGTTCCCAAATATGTTCCGCAATGCCGATTCCAGGGCTAAATGACCAGACCAGGTATGCAGATCTCAACTACGGAATGTCCTCAAAGTTTTCGCATAGGTCTAGTCGAGTGGAAATTTCGCTTTGTTATGAAATCATCCAAAACAATATTGTCATTTTTTTTAAATATAACATTTTCCCCTGTGGAGCTTGTTCCCAAATATGTTCCGCAATGCCGATTCCAGGGCTAAGTGACCAGACCAGGTATGCAGAATTCAAATACAAGTTTTTCTCAAAGTTTTCACATGGGTCTAGTCGAGTGGAAATTTCGACTTGTTATGAAATTATCCAAAACAATATTGTCATTTTTTAAAAATATAACATTTTCCTCTACGGAGCTAGTTCCCAAATATGTTCCGCAATGCCGATTCCAGGGCTAAATGACCAGACCAGGTATGCAGAATTCAAATACGGGATGTCCTCAAAATTTTCACATAGGTCTAGTAGAGTGAAAATTTCGCTTTGTTATATAATTATCCAAAACAATATTGTCATTTTTTAAAAACATAACATTTTCCCCTATGGAACTAGTTCACAAATATGTTCCGCAATGCCGATTCCAGGGCTAAGTGACCAGACCAGATATGCAGAACTCAACTACGGGATGTCCCCAAAGTTTTCGCATAGGTCTAGTTGAGGTAAAATTTCGCTTTGTTATGAAATTATCCAAAACAATATTGTCATTTTTTAATAATATAACATTTTCCTCTATGGAGCTAGTTCCCAAATATGTTCCGCAATGCCGATTCCAGGGCTAAGTGACCAGACCAGGTATGCAAAACTCAACTACGGAATGTCCTCAAAGTTTTCGCATAGGTCTAGTGGAGGGGAAATTTCGCTTTGTTATGAAATTATCCAAAACAATATTGTCATTTTTTAAAAATATAACATTTTCTCCTATGGAGCTAGTTCCCAAATATGTTCCGCAATGCCGATTCCAGGGCTAAGTGACCAGACCAGGTATGCAGAACTCAACTTCGGAATGTCCTCAAAGTTTTCACATAGGTCTAGTCGAGTGGAAATTTCGCTTTGTTATGAAATTATCCAAAACAATATTGTCATTTTTTAAAAATATAACATTTTCCTCTATGGAGCTAGTTCCCAAATATGTTCCGCAATGCCGATTCCAGGGCTAAGTGACCAGACCAGATATGCAGAACTCAACTACGGGATGTCCTCAAAGTTTTCGCATAGGTCTAGTCGAGTGGAAATTTCGCTTTGTTGTGTAATTATCCAAAACATTATTATATTTTTTTTAAATATAACATTTTCGCCTATGGAGCTACTTCCCATATATGTTCCGCAATGCCGATTCCAGGGCTAAGTGACCAGACCAGGTATGCCAAACTCAACTACGGAATGTCCTCGACGTTTTCGCATAGGTCTAGTCAAGTGGAAATTTGGCTTTGTTATGAAATTGTCCAAAACAATATTGTCATTTTTTTTTAAATAACATTTTCCGCTATGGAACTACAGAAGTAAGACTTTCTTCATCTTCATCAGATTAATAAAGTATGTGTGTGGTTATTTGAAAAACTGATTTCGAAAGGAATATTGTAATTGACAATGTAAAAATAAACACATGTTTTATGTTGATTTGCATTACATTGATCTGAACGAATTAAAGTACGTTCACAATACTGCTTATATTACGTGATATAGAGTATCTTGATATCAGCAACTATACATCTAGTTTTCACTGGAAATAATGTACATGTCATTTTATATCAAGATACTCTATATCACGTAATATACGCTGTAGTGTGAACGTACTATTAGAGGCTGGTTAATAAACAATCCGTACCACCCATCGATTGCGTTAATTGATAAGGGTAATGAGAGGTAATTGTTGCTTCGATTGTGATTATTATTATTAGCAACAGTATAACACAGTTTAATATTTTATTTGCATTAATTGTTATGTTATTTATTCTCCGTGCGAGGAGTAACGATTATGATGTATAAGGAGATGTTCGCTCATCACCATGAGGCACCAAGAGTGAACATTAATGTTTTTGGCTAGAATGAAAGATGTGAAGAGAAAGTGAAAGTTCCGTCAGTGTGCGGCAGGCAGGAAATCTAATAGATGTTTTTTGAAAATTGAGCGAAAGGGCATGTATCCAATGGTACTCGAACCATGGACGTCAATCTTTGCCTAACATCCCACTGCGGGTAGGTTGTAGCAACGGAACAAGTCCGCCACTTCAACAGGCAAAAATTGACGCATGGAAAGACGCTCATGTACCACTGTGGCTTGTATAGTTATTCTAGCGATCTATTGTGTGCACTCTGTTTATTGATGCGCACATGGGAGAGGAACTCTCTCCTTTTTTGGGTTTGTTTTGATTCGCACCGACTGACGATCACTAAAGTTTTTCTCGTCGTCTCCAACGTGGAGACCTCGGAGAGAAACACCTTGAAGCGATTCGATACTGGTCCCCACCAGTATAATTAATGGTTACCACCATTTTTGGGTTTTAGAATACATTAATTGTTGTTATTTATTCTCCGTGCGAGGAGTAACGTTTATGATGTAGAAGGAGATGTTCGCTCATCACCATGAGGCACCAAGAGTGAATATTAATGTTTTTGGCTAGAATGAAAGATGTGAAGAGAAAGTGAAAGTTCCGTCAGAGTGCTGCAGGTAGGAAATCTAATAGATGTTTTTTGAAAATTGAGCGAAAGGGTATGTATCCAATGGTACTCGAACCATGGACGTCACCACATGATCCACCGGATGTTGACCCTTCCTCTCAATAAAACTGGAAAAGTCAAAGAATTAGCATATATCTTCGAAACTGCCAGACTCAATGGGTACGAAAAGAGGACAATTCAAGCGATCATCAACAAAAAGGAAAAACATCTTCATAGAAAATCACAAACAACCCTCTTAGACTCACCTGAACCCCTGAAACGTGTATCCGTCCCCTTCGATAAAGACATTACACAAAAGCTAAAACCACGACCTAGGGAATTTGGTTAAGACTTAGTTTTTTTCTAGTAGGCACAACCAATTAGCATCGATGTTAGGCTCCACCTCAGTAGACACCTTAGGCAGAGCAGGGGTATACAAAATCAAGTATAAACACTGCAGCAAAATATATGTAGGTCAAACAAAGAGAACCTTGGCAACAAGGTTCAAGGAGCATCTAGCGGAGGTGACTAAGGCTGTCAAACAGAACGAGAAAGGAATTTCACATAACTTCAAACCAACTATCGCAGAACACATCTTCACGGAAAATCACGACATTACGACGATTGACATCACAATATTACGGACTACATCTACACCCTGGAAATTAGACGTCGCAGAAAGCTTAGTAATAAACAAACAACAGAACACAAGTCTACTAAACATAGACCAAGGCAACGGTTACACATGGCTCTTCAACTTAATACCCAAACGACATCAAACCCGACGAAGCGGAGCACCCACTGGTACACAAAAAGTAGGTTAGGTATAGATGGAAAAAAGTGAGGTAGATTTTAAGTACATTTGTTTTTGACTCAGGATAGGTATAAACAAAATAATAATAAGATAGGTAGGGAAGCGGTACCTATATTGAGCTCAATAAGCAGACCTCCAGTGGAAATCGGTGAATATGCACTGAATACCGAACACTGAGTACACAAGTTATTCACAATTTATTCGTCCATTTACCGTTAATCGTTCAGCAACACACAAAACATTCGATTCTGATAATTTTCTTCCAATTTAATACGGAAAAGTTGAAACTGCTATGTACTTATATTAATAATATGACGAAAAACATTAATCCCATCTGTGTACATATGTTAATCGTACTGATTTTAATCAAGAAAAAAATACAAACAAGTTAACGCAACAAGTTGAAGTAGATCATTTGACAGCACTTCACGTGTGTTGGGTAGCATGCATATAACCAAGCCAATATGAAAGGGTTTGTTTGTTATTCTCCCATGAGAATATTGACAACAAGACTCACCACAACGTGGAGCATAGAATGCTCTATGAATGATTGAACACGCACAGTAGCGTTAATGTGTATGCTATACAGTATGTGAGCAGTGCAACATCAAGCGATTACGTCGATTGTAAACACGGTTCAGAATAGGTGCAAGCGTATTTATATTATTGTGAAAATTTATCCCGTAGTTTTCTAGTATTTTATCACGTATTCGTAGATTCTAGTGTGGCTAGTGTAATAAGTGAAGTGTGATTTTTATGGTTTGTGAAATTACGCACCGAAAATGTGTGAGGATATAGTGCAATTAAAGATAAAACTTGGAGTCTGGCTCGAGTATATTCCCTAGCACGGTTAGATCAATACGACGAATTTGTAGTTCAAAGGTAAGCAATTGTGTTGAAAATCTGATTGCTCATTATTTTTACGAAATTTAAGTCTCCGCAACGTTTTTGTAGCTTTTAATTATATTCAAGACCTAATTTTATTAATTAAACATCTTTTTACGTTTGAAGTTGGATGGCTGCAGAATGTGATGGATATATGTACTATGGTGAGAATAGGTTCCGCTTCCCTATAAGCAAAATAATGATAGGTAAACGCTTTGTATTTAGAAAATAGTATGTATACGGCAGGTGGCGAAGGTTTTCTTTAAGTCGAGTTATTAGTACGTGACACTGAAGAAGTCTGCACATTGTAAACGAAATACGCATATCTGTCGAAGATAAGCAAAGGTAGTTGAAATTAAATGGAGAATACTAATTTTTCTTCTAATTTCTAGTTACAGGTATTCCACTAAACAGCTCAAACCCTCTGGGATTCATCTAAATGACATGTGATCAATCGGCCATTCCATTTCAAAACATTAGAATTCCCACTATATTAATTTAGTTATATAGGTGTTGGTATGAATAAGCCCTTCGAAAAATACACAACCGCTCACTCTTACTTTTCCATTGAAAACTTTTATATTATACATTTTACTATGTGATGAATACATTAGGCCATATTTGGGAATATAAGGTTAAATGCGTACCTAAAATATGGTCTATGGATTTCTTGTGAAATTATTATTCATGTTTCTATGTGAATATCAGGTAAATTTGTGAATCTATTATGGCTAAAACGTTCAGCAAATCGAAACATATATATAAATATATTAGATCTCGCAGAAGAAAGAGAGTGAGTTTTATAAAATATCATTATTCTTTGCAAAAGGTATGGGAGAAAAGGTTGGTTAATATATGATAAATTCTCATGAATATAAAATAAACACCTGAGAAAATAATCACGCATTAAAACATGTTCAGCGCATTAGTTGTATCGATATCATTTGTAAGTTCATATTCAGTAAAAGCATGCTGCGCATGTCATCACCAGAATACAATTAATACTATGTTGAAATTTATTAAAACAGGGAGCGATAACATAGAGAGATATCCAATTGCTATGATGACATGCACTTTGTCAAATTGATTTAAATTTAATAAACATCAATTTCCTACCTCGAGCTGAAGGACCTTCTCCAGCGTCTCAACTTGTTGTTTAAATGACGCACAAACCGAACGAAATATTAATTTAATCCTTATATAAACAACTCTCTGAACTGGATTGGTTGTCCTCAAAAGGACAGATTATTTATTAGTGGGTTGCGCCAACCAGCTGGGTAGAATTTTCCCGACGGCTCGCCCTCCATGGAGACGTTTTTGAGGATGCGGCGAACGAATCCGCACCATATTAGGCGCACAAACTGAACGAAATAAATGTTTAATTCTTGTACAGGTATACCTCGATAGTACGTACATCAACTTCATCACTTCAAATCAAAATTGCATAAAAACTACTGATTACTCTAGAATACTAGTACAACCAAAAGAAAGAACAAAAGTTGTTCTTTCTTTTGGTCTTATTATATTTCAGATGCAACAAGCAGTTTTTGTGCAATTGCAATTTGAAGTGGGAAAGTTGATGTACGTACTATCGAGGTAAACCTGTATATACAACTCTTTTTATTAAATTGGTTGTCCTCAAAAGGGCAGCTTATCAATTTACGGATTGCGCCAACCAGCTGGGTAAAATTTTTAACGACGGCTCGCCCTCCATCGAGCACCTAACTAAATTTACGATTAGTTCTTTAATAACAACTCTTTTATTTTAATTCATTGTCCTCAAAAGGACAGATTATTTCCACCTACTGCTGCTCGCCCCCAAGGACGCTTTCCCTCAAAGAGCAGCGTTTTCGAAGTCGCGACGAAACAATCGCCACGATGAGGTAAGATGACGGCTTGCACAAACCGACGCGATGGTGCGCCCCCATAATCCACCATTTTACCTCATCGCAACAACCGCTGTTTGGGAGAGCCTTGGCACTTGATGCAAGGCGTTCCTTGCTTCGATTTGAAATCTGTGATAGGAAATTTGGTAAATTTACTCTGCAAAATGACGTTATTATATGACGTCACCTTATATTTGCGTTATTTTCAATAGTTTACTATTGTTTGAGAATAATGTTTGACAATTGAATTGGAGCGCGGTAAAATTTCCGACCGATTGAGGAAGAAATCATGTATATCTATCGTGGATTATTTGAGTTATTCGCGTACAAAACGTACGATTTTTCGTGACGGTCGCAATATTTTAGATTTTCATTTGACACCCTACCTTTGCCGTAGGACGTAGTCTACGTCAAAGTTATCGTGGTGTGTGCAGAGGACTGATGCAGGCGTTAGATCTTGAAGCCTGCTACTTTTGTTGTGGCGCTAGTGACGATTTGAACGTTTTAAGCTCGGTTCACAGTGGATTAAAATTCCTTATAATATTTCTTTATTCAACCTACTAGTATCAGAAATGTCGATAAAACATTATCATACCTGGCTGATAAACAATGAAAAAACTAGAAGGGACAGCCCAATGGGGTTGTACGCAAAGTTGACGTAGGACTACGAAGCAATGTGCAATCTAGATCGCTTGATTGTTTAAAGAGTGGCTGAAATTTGTTTCGTTCGAAATCGAATTCCCATACACTAAACATTTCGCACTACAACCTTAAATATTTGATATAGCCTGTCTTGGTATCTAAATTCATACATAGGTTATCAAATTTTAACAAACAATGCCCCAAAGGCTGAACTGAAAATTTCATGTTAAACGTAAACACTTTAAACACATCAAAAACATAAAATTTAATAAAGCTGAAGAACCCAATGGGCTAAAACACTTCAATCAAACACCCCGAAACCCAGCTTTCAGCTTTCCCAAACACGTGTCAACTTTCTTTTCCAGTTGTTTTGTTGGCCCTGAAAAGGGCCATTTTGGGTTCGAGGGAACAGCTACTAACACCGCCTCATTTTGCCATGAAGCTGGTTTACTTGATCATGGCTTCGGTTCGCTCTAAAACCTCGTGTTTGGCTAGCTCTCTCGACAGCATGATCAAAAGGCGGTTTGAATTTCCAGAGACGTCAGGGCCATCCGCCAATTGATTTAAGTTATTCGGGCAGCTACGCTTTCAATCCGCTCGGAAATGTCATTTATGAAGCTGTTCATAATGCTTATTGCTTTGGAGGAAATGACAGTGTCGGGTTAAAATGCTTCACTGTTTGCCTTCCGAGATGGTGAAGCGAGAATGCACCATAAGAGCATATTGTGTTGATATGAGCGACCACCTGAAAATCATTATCCTTATTGCGCTGTAGATGGTTGTGGTCTGTTTGGAAATTCAAAGTCTATTATTGCCGATAGACGTCTGGGTCGAAATAGTGCTAACTGAACGATAGAACAGCATTGGGAAGTGAATATGTAAGAAAATTATATTATTAGCTCTTTAGATTCCATTTGATGGCCCTAAAAAGGACCGTTTGGTTTTAATAATGATACGGCCCTAGTTGTATTTTCTACGATGGTAGAACCACATACTTTGCAGCCATATGTATGCTCCGACATTGTTGGAGTTGGACATTCTGAAAATTATTTGATTCCTATCGAATGAATGAAATTTCAAACAGCACAAAAGAAATATTCAACCAAACAAACTCTTCAATAAGCAAACTGATTTGGTCGTACTGAAAAGGACGGATATAGTTGACGGGGGAGAAACATTGTTCACGGTTTAACTTGGGGTTTCTTCCTGGTATTCTTGGTTCACCTCCTCGTCGGTGCGGGTGGCCATCTGCAGGTGACGTGGGATGATTCTTGTCCCGTTGTTGTCACGGGCGGCTTTTTCCCATCAACTCGTAGGCTTAAGCAGCCTTATTTCTCTCAGCGAGGTTGCCGGGAGCATCGGCCCAAACAGCCAACTGCACCAACTTCTCTGGATAACGACTGCTCGCCAGTGCATCCTCCAGAGTGGTCGCACGCCTACTGCGCTGCTACAGCACATTTTGCTCTGCACAGCACTACAACTACCGTAAGACTGAATCAAATTTTCATTAAACGAAGTCAATGTGATACTTATTGCATCAGAGGGGACAAACTTCAGTTATTGCGCCACAATAATTAGTTTTAATAAGTGGATGGTTTTTTTAACAGAAATTTTCCTAATTTGCTAGCCACTGCCAGCAACTAATCCGCTATGCATAACTAGGAACTAAAACGAACTAAACCACATAGTCAGTCATTGACGTGTCACAATTCGGCTCGAATTATCCCTTCTAAAATTTCGTTCGATTGCTGTTCAACGGTTTAATGATATACTCCGGGACGCGGCGTTTAATGAATGCTATTTTCAGCCGTGACGCGGTAATTGAACTACAAACCGACAAAAGAAAAATTCAACTAAACAAACTCTTAAGTTTATAAACTGATTTGGTCGTCCTGAAAAGGACGGATTTAATTGACGAGGGAGAAATAGTTGTCAATTCCCCTAGGGTTGTTTGTCTGGTCTCGGGTGGCTTTTTCCCGCCAGCTCGTAGGCTTCAGCAGCCATGTCTCTCTCAGCGAGGTTGACGGGAGCATCGGCACCAAAAGCCAACTGTATCAACGGCTCTATGCACTCCCGCTTCACTTTACTAAATTTTTGAGAACAATTATATGCTATATCTTTTTCTCTCACGGAAATGTTACTCAATTTTCGTAAGAAGTGGATCTAATCAAAAATTGAGTTGATCCACAGTTTAACGAAAATTGCGTAACATATCCGAGAGAGAAAAAGAGATAGCATACAATTATACTCAAAATTGAGTAAAGTGAAGCGGGAGTGTGGGCAACGACTACTCGCCAGTGCACCATCCAGGGTGCTTGCTGCCGCAAACTGTGTTGCACCAGCCACTGCACAGCTCTACGACTGTTTTAAGACTGAGTCAAAATTTCTGCTAAGAGCTGGTATGTTATGGCGTTGGATGCTATTGCACAAAAGAAGGCGGTACTAACGAAGGCAATGTGATACAAAAAGGATCAAAGGGGACGAATATTAGTCATTGTGCCACAATAATTAGTTTTAATTAAAGCACGCTAGCGGATGATTTTCTTAACAAAAATTTTCCTAATTTGCTAGCCACTGCCAGCAACTAATCCGCTATGTATAACTAGGAACAATGGCGAACTCCACCACATGGTCGGTCTCTGATGTGTTGCAGTTTGGCTCGAATTATCCCTTCTAGACTTTTGTTCGTTAGTTGTTCATCGTTTTGAGATAATATAATCTGGGACGCGACGTTTAGTGAATGCCATGTTCAGCCGTGACGCGGTAATTGAATGGCAAACAGCACAATAGAAAAATTCAACCAAACTCTTTAGTTAGTAAACTGATTTGGTCGTCCTGAAAAGAACGGATTTAGTGGCGCTACTACGCCACTGCACAGCTCCACGACTTCCGAAATACTAAACTTGTTTGTTAACTTGTACTTGTTTGATAACCTTCATGGCTGCCTAGGAGACGTTTGTTACTTAAATATGAAATCTGTGCTAGGAAGTTCAGTGTATTTGGTAAATTTACTCTGAAAAATCGACATTATAAGACACCACCTTATCTTTGCGTTATTTTAAATAGTTTAGTGTTGAAAATCAATAGTTTTCATTATAAGAATCGATGCGTAGAAATATTTTCGATCGATTGGTGCAAAAATTTAGTAAATGTTTGGAGAAACGACTGAGATATTAACGCTCAAAACCTGACCACATTTCGTGACGGTCGCAATAGATATTTTTTTAAACTGTACCCCAGTATTGAAAACAAAGACGTAGTCCTACGTCAAAATACTATCGTTGTGATGATCACTGCACAAATTACAACACGGAAGACTTTATTCTCAAATCAAATTATCGAAAATTACGCCAACTTCCACCGCGTATATTGTGTTTGCTGCCTACAGCCTTCAAGAAAACTGAGCTGTCAAATTAGCACCACACGCAGCACCAAATTTTCGGCTTCACGATTGTTGTTCGTGATGACAGTCGCTTCAGTCCTGTGGGTGTGTGCGGTTCTAACTATTTTATAGCGAAAAAGTTTTCTTTGATCATGGGGTCGGTGTCTTAGATAAAAACTGTTAGCAGAAACGCAAGCAAGAAATGTGTTTGTCTGCAACTATCAATTCGTGCATGCAATCAATATTTTGGGTTGCAGATGCGTTGACGTAAATTTGTCAGAAAACCTATGAGAAAACTGTCAAATTCACGCAAACACATCCGCAACGTATCAATAGATCATTGCACGGAATGTATTAATCTCATGTTCTTGCCAGTTCCCGTTTACACGGTGTTAGAATTGAAACTAAATTTTTCTTTGACTTTTTCCAGATTCTCTATGATTAGATACAGGAAATTATGTAAAAATAAGAACAACTGTCTGTTTTCCAGCTGTTTTACTTCAACCGTAATAAATTTACAGCTCAAAACCTCAAACCGATCACACCAAATATATTAAAGTCCACGTAACCAAGCTCCCTGAACTGTCAAAACTGCATTGATGACTCTATCGTGCAATGATCTATTGTGAGCCAGCCATGAGGACGTGGCCGGCGCCGGTACTAATCTAAAAATAGTATTACAGAACTTGTACATTGAAGATGTAAACACATCCCCCCCCCGTATAAAAATAACCATACAATTACAATACATTTATATAAAATAACATTAAAATCTATTTCCGACCATGAATCTTATTGTTCATGAATCAGATAAAGGAAAAATGCATATTGTCATTACAATAGATCCACAATTCATTCCATATGCTTGGATTTTCAACAATTGCGAAACAATACAATTAATAGTTATTGGTTCAAATTTGTTCGGATTATAATGTTTTTTTCTATAGTTAAGATACATAGCAACCCCCCTTTTCTATTGTCGATGTCTCAGTTTACATTAAATTCTATTGTGGTAACAATAACTCCTATTGTCATCTTATAGACTGAAGAGTTGAAATCGCTGATGAAGTAACTTCATTGTGTGTCGTAGTTGTCCAAGTAACTCGTGTTTTACCCGTGTTAAATTTGTTTTATTTTGTCGTGTTTAGTGGCGCTTAATTTATTATTGTATCATCCGTTCCTACAAAACAAATTTTGTTTGTCTGGTGCCAATTCACGTATTTAATTCGGGTTTTAATTTGCATGTGTTGTGTCATTTGCTGCGTCATCGCATTTTGATCGCTCCGCAACCCATTGTCTGCTGGCCAATAGCAAGCCTATTGTCGTTCACATTGAGCCAAATCCGTCCCCGTTGTGCTGTTTCTTGCGTTACTGCGGTGTGTGCATACCCAAAGGCGATTTCCCGAAACAACGTGTGTGACGATGAACGGAGAAAAAAATTGCGCCAAGTGCTGCGAAGCGATTGCTGGCATTGAATTCGTTTCTTGCCGCGGATATTGTGGTTGCATGTTTCACATGACATGCGCGAATGTGTCTCGGGCTCTTTTGAGATATTTTTAGCCTCACCGCAAGAATTTGTTCTGGATGTGTGACAAATGTGCAGAGCTGTTCGGAAATTCACATCTCCGTGCGATTACAAAAGTGGCCGACGAAAAATCACCGCTAGTGTCTCTCACAGAGGCTATAAGCAATCTGCACACCGAAATAAAGCAGTTGTCGCAAAAGCCCGTGCCTTGTATTCAGTCACCATCGATTAAAAACTGGCCCCAGATCGGTCCTATCCGAGCTGCCAAACGACTTCGTGGACCTGATTTGGCACATAAAGTAACCGAATGCCAATCTGGTTCGAAGCAGCTAGACAGCAGTGTGAAGTCTGTTCCAGTCTGCGCAAAGCCAGTGAACAAATTTTGGCTCTACCTGTCTCGCATACGACCGGATGTTACAAATGAGGAAGTTTTGGCAATGGTGAGAGCAAACCTTGACACTACCCAGGATCCGGAGGTTGTCAAACTGGTTGCCAAAGGAACTGACACCAGCAGCATGACCTTTGTTTCATTCAAAGTCGGACTGGATCCATCACTGAAGACAAACGCACTGAATCCATCGACGTGGCCGGAAGGAATCATGTTCCGTGAATTTGAGGACAACTCTGCCCAAAATTTTCGGAAACCGTCAGCAGTTTATTTGACGCCAACATCCAGGACACCGCCTTCAGTGAGCATGAAGCAATAAACTACAGTACATCACACGTTTGTAGACCGGGACGCACCGAACATAGCACTGTGGAAGCTCTCAACCCCCCCACCATAGTCGAGTCATTCCAGCCAGCGACCAGCAGCCGTCCCGACCCTACGTGTGGGAGTGGGGAAAGAGTCTTCCAAAACGTAAACACAGGCAAGTACGAATTCACTAATTGCCCGCCAAGACCTGATTCGCCTTCCATTTCCAGCATTATCTCATTGATTCCTGACGTATCTCAGCAACCACAGCTTGACAGAAGAACACCGGGACGCACCGAACACAGCACTATGGAAGCCCTCAACCCCCCCACCGTAGTCGAGTCATTCCAGCCAGCGACCAACAGCCGTCCCGACCCTACGTGTGCGTGTGGGGAAAGGGTCTTCCAAACCGTGAACACAGGCAAGTACGAATGTGCTATTTGTCCGCCAAGACCTGATTCGCCCACCGTTTCCAGAAATTTTCCACTGATTCCTGACGCACCTCAACAATCACAGATTGAGAGAAGAACACTTGGACGCACCAAACATAGTAGTTTATGGGTTTACTACCAAAACGTCCGTGGGCTGCGGACCAAGATCGACGAGTTTTACTGCAATACCATGGATTGCAATTTTGACGTTATCGTTTTAATTGAGACGGGGCTCGACGACGCAATAAATTCAACGCAGCTTTTTTTGAACAATTTTAATGTATACCGATGTGACCGAAGCCAAATGAACAGCAGTAAATGTCGTTTCGGAGGGGTTCTTATTGCTGTGCATCATCGGTTTATCAGTAGCAGTGTTGAAGTGTCCATCGATGAAGATTGGTTCCAAACGACTTTTGCTTTGTGCCATTTATGTTCCTCCAAACAAAAGTAAGGATCTCAGTATACTGACCGGGCATATTGATTCGATCCATGAGCTTGTCAACAGAGGCTCTGACAACGATTGTCTACTGGTATGCGGTGACTATAATCAACCTGGAGTGACCTGGAATTTTTCTGATGGCCAGATTCAACCCGTGAACTCTATATCTTCATCGAGGGCTAGCACGATCTTGATTGACGGTATGGATTTCTTCAACATGCATCAAAGAAATCTCGTGCACAACCACCTAGGACGCATTCTCGATTTGTTCTTTTGCCCAATGGATCTTCCTGTTGAAATCTCGAGTTCTGTTTCACCACTATTACCGATTGACCTTCATCACCCGCCACTGGTTGTCTGTGTACCATCTTTAGTTGATGACGATGTACCATCGCATGGTGTGAATAAGAATGTTGTGCGGGTGTTAGACTATAACAAAATTGACTTCGATGCTCTTTGGGATTTTCTTTCTGTCATTGACTGGGATGCTCTTTTTGCTGGACTAAATGCTGATGAAATGGCTGAAATGCTGTGCGCTGTACTAAATGATTGGATAGACACGAATGTTCCTTATCGTCGTCCCGCTGTTTCTCCTCCATGGAGCTCTGCTTTGCTACGAAAACTAAAACGAACACGAAATGCTTCACAACGTAAACTCCGGCGATACCGTTTCCTGGCAAATAAGCGTAGTTTTCACTTGGCATGTAATGTGTACCGTAAACTTAACTCGTCACTCTACAAATCTTACGTTTTACGGGTACAAACTCACTTAAGGCGAAACCCCAAGAGTTTTTGGAGTTATGTAAATTCAAAGAGGAAAAATACTACTATGCCAGCTAGCGTGTTTTTGAATGATGTTGAAACGTCTATAAGTAAGGAAAAATGTGAAATTTTTGCTACTCATTTTTCGTCAGTGTTTGCTGCGGAAAGTATTAACCCGAGTGAACTTAACTCCGCTGTTTTGGACGTTCCATTGAACCTTGTAGACGTGGATATTTTTGAGATAACGCCCTTGATGGTAAATAATGCCATCAAGAAAATAAAATGTACATTCTCGCCTGGACCAGATGGTATTCCGTCTTCAGTGTATTGTCGCACTAATGGAGCTCTTGTCGAGCCGCTCTGCAGGATCTTCAACAAATCTTTTGCCGAATCGAAATTTCCCGCAGTCTGGAAGGAGTCTTTGATGGTTCCGGTACACAAGAAAGGAGACAAACGTGACGTCAAAAACTACCGGGGAATCACTAATCTGTCAGCTGCCTCTAAATTGTTTGAGATTATAGTGAGTGGTTTCATTCTCGAGCGCACCAAATGCTACATCTCTGGCGATCAACATGGTTTCATGCCTGGACGTTCGGTTACCACCAATCTCTTAGATTTTACCACGACCTGTTTTGATCAATTGGAGAAAGGGGCACAAGTAGACGTCGTCTATACTGATCTAAAAGCAGCGTTTGATACAATCAACCATGAAATTCTGCTGGCGAAGCTTTCAAAACTCGGCACATCGGAAAGATTGACATCATGGCTGTGCTCGTATTTAACAGACAGGGCTCTGCGAGTAAAACTTGATACAAGCACTTCCTGTTTCTTTACGAACTCGTCAGGTGTTCCACAGGGTAGCAACCTTGGACCGCTGCTGTTTGTTTTATACTTCAACGACGTATTGCTTCTACTAGGAGATGGCTGCAGGCTTGCGTATGCTGATGATCTAAAGCTGTTTTTTGTAGTACGGACTGCCGAGGATTGTACTCATCTTCAATCATTATTGGATCGATTCACTGATTGGTGCCGTCGGAATAAACTTATGATCAGCATTCCAAAGTGTATGGTAATGTCGTATTACCGCATCAAGCAGCCGATTGTTTTCGACCAGAGACTGAAATTTTCGCCTACTTGAGAAGAGAAACGTCCTTTTTCACCCGCTTGGAGAAGC
Organism: Aedes japonicus; assembly: GCA_034211315.2. Classification (NCBI taxonomy): domain Eukaryota; kingdom Metazoa; phylum Arthropoda; class Insecta; order Diptera; family Culicidae; genus Aedes; species Aedes japonicus. The sequence continues at coordinate 14,323 of JASCZW010004576.1, read as the reverse complement.
ATATGAGAATGTGAGAAGCGAGAGACTATTATACGCTCACAGCAGTTTTCGTGAGAAAAGCAACAGCGATTTATAATTTTCGGAGAGCATGAGTAGCTGATAAATCGTATCTTTTTCAGTGAATCCTAGATGCCGATAATTATTTTTCACTTACTTTTTGACACCTGAAAATGCACCAGTCTTCATGTTTTATGTTGTATTATGTCATTATAATTCGATAATGATGGTCCATGGCGGTACCAGTGTGCACCGGTTTGGCGTTATTTTCGGTTTTTGCTCCTCGTATACGATTTAGATTTTACGAGCATGTTGTCAGTGAAAAATGTGACATGAGAAAACATTTGCGTTGAATTTTGGAGAGAGATATTTTCGCATACGCAAGAGAGAGGATAATGAATTATCGGCGAAAAAGGAGAGTTGAAAAAGTGAACGGTGCGCCACTCATCGACAACCTGCTTGAGAGAGAGCATGGTTTTCACCTACCTGAGTGAGAAATTCGATCTCTGTTTTCGACTATACCATCAATGGCGTCGTTCTACATAGAACCGACCAGTTCAGCGATTTAGGTGTTCTACTGGATCATAAATTATCGTTTAACCTCCACCGCTCTGCTGTGATTTCTAAGGCCAGCTAGGGTTTGTGTCAAAAATCTCAAGAGACTTCACTGACCCGTACTGCCTGAAAGCTCTCTATTGCTCACTGGTACGACCGATCCTAGAAAATGCCGCCTTGGTCTGGCTTCCTTATCAATTGACTTGGAGCTTGAGGATAGAAACAATACAGCGCAGGTTTATCCGGATGGTTTTGCGTAATCTACCATGGCGTGATCCGCAAAATCTCCCGCCGTATTCAGATCGCTGCAATCTGCTGCAATTGCATACTTTGGAACGTCGACGGAAAAATCAACAAGCGGTTTTTGTTGCTAAACTTTTGAATGGAGAGGTCGACTGCTCGAGGCTTCTCTCTCAACTGAACATCCGAGTTCCTCCGAGAGCATTACGGAGTGGTACTCTTCTCCAACCCCGATTCCATCGAACAGCGTTTGGAAACAACGAACCTCTAACAGCTATGATGCGAGCGTTTACGACTTTCGAAGAATTGTTTGAATTTGGCGAATCTTCAGCTCACTTTTTGGCTCGTGTTTGTAATGCCCGTTTTATTTAGTTTTAAGTTTGTGTCATGTAGACAATAAGTCCGATGAACTAAATTGATTAAATAAATAAATAAAATAAATAAATAAATAGTTGTGAACAATAAGATTAATTGTACATACTATAGATTCTATTGTATGGTAACAATATATTCAATTGTAAATCTATGAGATTTTTTTATTCGGGCCTCCATCTTTCTAGTTCTCCGTGCAATTACACTAGTTCTGAGCAGTGAAGGAGTAGCAACTACGATATTGCACGGTCTTTTTAAAATAGAAAAATAAACGAAAAAAACTTTCACTTTCTCACAATCTGTCAAATTAACCGAAAAACTCGGTAGACATAAATAAATGCCATCAGCAATAACCAAACTTCAGTTAAGTCAAATATTACCGAACGTTGTCAAACAAACCGACTTTTGTGATTACGGAATTTGGTTCTTTTTGGCTATGCTGGAATTTCAAAATAGCTTCGAATCTAGCTTGGAAGTTCATAGTAATAAAACCAGTTTTCTCAATTACATTGTTTAATGATTTAAAAAAATTCTCATACATTTTCCTATTTTGAAATTGCAAGCCCGAGACATAACCTGCAACGTGTTCATGGCAGCAAAAAAAAACCCTTTTAGGCCCGGTGCACACCTGCGTTAAATCACGCAGCGGTACCGCAGCGTTTTTCGAGCGGTTGAAAACGTTTTAGTGCACACGATACGCGTTTTTTCAGCGGTAATTGCCGCGACTTGTCATTTACGCCTAGAGATTGCATCAATGTCGTCTTATTTTTTAAAATACAACCACAAACAATGGAAGCTTATCGGAGAAAACAAAAGGTCTTCACGACTTTAGTGTACAAAAAGTTGATAAAAAAGCTAACAGGTGGTTCTGAGTTCATCACTTCACACACTTAAGAGCAGTAAGAGGGTCTTTTGTGACAAGGTATGCAGATTTGAGGCATCCACGCATCTTCACTGTCGTTCACCTCATCTTCACGGTTTGCGGCAGCCGAACTCGTCAATCACTCGACACGTGTAAAAAACCTCGACCGGACTGAACGAAGAACGCGTGAAGACTCTGTGGTAAACGAATTGAAATAGTTAGAAAAAGTCTTAAAAAGAAACCACTGAAATCAGTGATAATTTTTTAAATCGGTGCCATGTTGGAAGATGCTGTTGTTTGCCTACGAGAGTAGTTTTTTTTTATTCATTCTGTGAATCTGGGCAAGCGAGTTTTGTGGAGGAAAAACGTCGAATAGTGTTGGGTAATGTTCCTTTGGTGACGGAGTGGATAGCCACTTATAAAGTAACGCCATTTTTGCAGCCCGACGAGATAGTGGAATATTTCTGTATGTGTGGGCAACGCAGTCAAACCAAGCCCAAGTTGGGAGGTGACGCTACTGCATTGCTGAAAGCCGCACCATTACAGATCGGTTTCAGTTTAAGAGTTTAAGTGTATTGGTGTATAACGCAACGGTCGTTGCTGGCTGCCGAACTGACCGAACTAAATGGTGAAGAGATAGGGACGTGGGATGTAAGAAAAAAAGAAAAAAAAAGGCATACAGATAGTGAAGAGTAAAGGGCTGTTCACGTTGGGCCGGGTAGTGCCCGAGCCGAAACCAAAAAGCGTTTGTTGCACGGCTACCAAACAGCGTAGAGCAGCGGCAAAGATTGAATTTTATCTAGTGAAGGTGCGGGGCAGTGGTTACAAGGGACAGTAGCAACTTCTAGTGAACGTGGGGAATTCTGAGCGGGGGTTATCGAAACGAATTCAGCTCGCGACGCGGAGTGTATGTGCGCGTGCGGTGTTTGGCAGTGAGGTAACAGAGAACAGAATTTAATGTATCCGTGCAAAAATAGGATGGTGGTGATGGCCAATTTTGACAGTGTTATGAGAGTGTTTGTGTGATACATGTACATTCGCTCACGAATGCATGTCGCTGGTGTTTATTGATCGGTACAGGAGTGGACCGGAGAAAACTGTACAGTGCTGCCAGTGCAAACTGTCTTTGAATGTTCAGTAGGGGTTCTCTGTCGAGACCCGAAGCTGTGAGATGGTTACATCATGGTATCACACCGATTGGTATTTTCACTGTATTTATCTGTTCACTTTTTTTAACAGTATTTTTCACGTTATGGATTGATAATATGGTGAGGTTTCAGGTTCATAATTAATGCGCGGGTCCATCTAAAGTTGCAACAGGGCAGCAATCTGCAGATAAAGCGTGTCCACGATGAAATTGCCACACACAAAATTGATTCGCGAAATTCGAGTTTTCATCCGATTGCCATCAAATTTTCAGGGATTGAGAAATAACTATTAAACTTCATTTTACCATTTTACTCAAATTTTATTTACAGTCCATACGCAAATGCCCGCACCTTGGCCTTAACCCCGGCCATAAGATTCTGCACAACCTGTGAATCAACCGTTTTTTGCATGTAAACCCATACTTTCTTCAGTTCCTCGACTGTCTTCACTACCTTAGGTCGTTTAAGAAGGTGCTGCTTCATAATCGCCCAGTACTTCTCGATGGGGCGGAGTTCCGGAGTGTTGGGAGGGTTGAACATTTTCGGCACGAAATTGACCTTATTGTCCGCATACCACTTCAGCACGTCCTTGGAGTAGTGGCATGAGGCCAAATCCGGCCAGAAGATTGTTGGGACGTTGTGGGCCTTCAGGAGAGAAGCAGCCGCTTCTGGAGGCACTCTTTTATGTACACCTGTCCGTTAATCGTGTCCTGGGTCACGAAAGGTGCACTCCGCTTCCCGCACGTGCAGATGGCTTGCCAAACCAGGAATTTCTTCGCAAATTTGGACATCTTCTGAGTGCGGCCATGCTCCGGAATGCTGAACTTATCCTTGACTATGAAAAAACCCGTGCCGGGGATCTGTTTGAAGTCGGCCTTCACATATGTTTCGTCGTCCATGATGCAGCATTCAACTTTCGTCAGCATGTTGAGATACAACTTCCTGGCACGGGGTTTGGCGGACTTGTTCTGCTTCTCGTCGCGATTAGGGGCCTTTTGTACCTTGAACGTTCGAAGCCCAGCCTTAGTTTTGGCCTTCTGGACAAAACTTCAGCTTAGGTGCAGCTTCTTAGCCACATCCCGAACGGAGGCGTTCGGATTTCGGTTGAAGGCCCCAACTACGCGGTTGTGATTTTTGGTGTTGTACGGAATACTTTTTCCTTCACTTCTGGGCTTCCGATCGGTGGTCAACCGTTCCTCCAACCGCTTAATCACTCGCGACACCGTGGAATTCGCGATTCCCAACGTTTTAGGGATAGAACGATGCGAGAGATCCTTGTTCTCGTGATGAATGCGCAAGATTTTATCACGCACGAGCTGTTCTTTCGACTCCATTTCCGCGAGTTTTTATCACAGGACTTTAAAACTTAGAGGATGTACATAATGCACTATGAACTAAATCCACCCAAATTTTCATTAAATTCTACCAAACGGTTAAAAAGTTAGAGCAATTTCATAGTGTGGCAATTTCATCGTGGACACCCTTTATGTAACTAAAAATAGAATTGCTTATATCATTTTGTATTGTAGCATCCCTGCACTATAGTTTTTATGATAATTTATATGAAATTTTCAGCTTAACAATTATGCATGTTTATAAGTTCAAGTTCACCTAACCGACGCTTTGTTGTCTGTATGTTGTTGCTGATATACGTTTTTATAAATTTTCATTATCATAATTCTCACTCATTTTCATAATTTTTATTATGAATGAATTTTTGATTATTATATATTTGCTCATTTTTATTTTCAAGGAAACGTATACAATTTGTTTATCTTTTGGTAGGTCCACTCGTCATTTTAATTTTCTTACTTTACAATCCGTAAAGGTGCACTATTATATCTCATTTAATGCTAAATATTAGGTAGTTTCCTCATCACATGAAGCTTCAGCCATAGTTGGATAAACAATGTGTATTGTCATTGCTGTTGTTTTTATTATTTGGAAGATGCTCGTTCTTTTTTTCGTTCGGGATCGGAGTGATGTTTACTGTATGCTACTTGCCAACCGAAACACAGCGAACACACTTTTTGGTGGAGGATACTGCTTTTGGATTTTCGATGGTGGGGAAATTGTGATGGCTCCTTTAATCCTCCAAACTTTAAACCTTTAACCTTAAAGTATAAAGTTATAATTATATATTTCGTTTAATTGCCTATGAGCCTCATATTTCAGTTTACATTTATCGACTACTGGTTGAGCTGTACAGAGGATTATAGCTGTATCTTATTATAATTTCCATATCATAATTGTTTTCATTAGAGAAAATAATAATAACAATAATGAAATATCATCTGCTTCTAAGTAGAATCTAAGGTAATTCCAGGTAATGTAGATATTTGTATCACAAGAAATTCTACTATTAGTTTAGATCATCAGATATTATTTCATTACATCTTTTTAAATTGATAAATGCTCTTCATTCTGCTGATTGTATATAAAAAAGATGGATAAATACATATTTTATTATTGTTTCATATATAATTGATTTTTTTATAGATGTTTATATTTACTTCATTTAGTTGCAACAAAACCTTCGCATTCAAGAGTTACATTCATTTGACACTGATTGAGCTGTAAAGAGGTACCAAGCTGCATATTATCATCTTATGCCTATCGTTATCAATTGAATTTCATCATATTGTTTTATTAACAACCAAATTAAAATAACAGCAGTGCGAATTCTAACTATCACATAGTTTTATTAAACATTTTTGTATATTACGTTGCCACATATATTGAATACGTAATAATATAATACAATATTATGGTCTTATATACAATTGAATGCTTTATCGATATTTATACCTCAATGAATAACAAGATGACCTTCACATTCCAGAGATGCAGTCATCTATCAGTGATACAAAGTGGTACGAAGCTGCATATTATTATTACTGCCTTAATATTATTATTTCAGCAGGTTAATTAATTTATTTCAACATGGTTATCATAGGCTCGTGAACTCCAACTATTACATATTTTAACTAAATATCCTTATATAATTTTTTTGCTCTACTATATATTCATATATAACATATTATTATTACATTACATCTATATTTATATAAATATAATAAATACTGGGTTGGGAGGGAGCACCAGGGTATCATTCAAGCTGAAACTGGACGATGGTTTGATTGACTGCCTGAGTCTAGGAGGGAACAAACAGTATAATTTCTTATCCTACCGATTCGAGTGTGGTGCTGCGAGTTCTACTCCAACAGTTTCAGGGAGAGTGACGCGCCCTTCTTAACAAGCCATCCTGTAGAAAGCTTAATGAGTGTTGCGAATTGTGTTATTCGATTTGTTGGATCATATCGTTGGAAGGAGATTCTTAATTTCCCGTGGATTTCGTGTAAGTGTCTCTGCTTACGGGTCCACCCCTCCGTTTTTGGCCCTTCATACAGCGATATTGTGAATTCAGATCGGTGGCCCAATTTGATCTTGCTATTAAGTGGAGCTGCATCCAAGCCAAGGGCTAGAGGGGATGGTGGCTACCATACATACATACATACATACAGGTATGCAGATTTGAGGCATAATCGAGATAAATGTTTCACGTACTTTCGGATGAGTATTGAAACATTTTATAAACTGTTAGGGAACGTCCATTAGTTATGTCACGCAAAAAGGGACTTTTTTTTAACCCCCTTGTAACGTTTTTTGTATGGACCTTTAAATTTGTTTGTATGGATTGTCACGTTTTCCCAACACCCCCCCTCAACCCTTACTGCTTGACATAATTAATGGACCTTCCCTTAGCAAGGACTCAAAACAAAATAATAGTGAACGGATGAAGTCGATTTCGTCTAGGATGTGAATTGAACAATCGGCCAAGTAGATTTTAGTCGATGGATTTCGTCTGTACACTTTGTCTACTGGTCAATCGGTACATGCATGTGTCCAGCTTCCATAAGTGTCGGTGCAAGAATTCGCCTTCGGCTCCGGAATCGGTCGAGTACACGGACGAAACCCGAGGGAAAAGTTGGTGGGATATTTAATGGGGTACTGAAACCCGAGCTGAAATCAAGAATGATCATGGAATTACAACAAAAGTTTATTCACAATCTCAAACATTTCATTTCGTTTTTTATCCTGTTTGTCATCAAATGAATGGTGAAATGTCCGGCAGGTGGCCATGATAAACGCGGTGTCCCAGATTTTCGGATGTCTTTTCACTTCTCCAATGATCAACTCAAGATCCAATTCCTCTTCGTTTGCCATCACAAACTTTTTATATCAATTTTTCGGTCAACGAGATGGCCTGTGAGCAGGTGTAACCGGACAAAGAAAAACAAATTGGTTTGTTTGTTTTGCAGAGTGTTGGTATTTGTTTTGCAGAAGGTATATATACTACACTAAACAAAGGTATACTGTAATGTTTTACCGAATATGAAACAGCTGAACGTTCGGTAATCGATTCTGTAGTTTTAAGTTTTACAATATGTTCAGTAAATTTGACTTCGCTACTAAGCTGTCAAAATTTACCGAAATATTCTGTAAATTTTACTGAACGGTTGGTAACGCGAGCTGTCACATTTTTACCGAAAATTCTGTAAACATTTTACAGTTGCTCAGTTGAATTTACAGGTTCATTTGTAAACAGGGTTTTATTGATTTTCTTTCTTGATTTCATTTCGTGTTCATTGTTGTTTAGTTAGATCATTTATGTGTATGTTAATAAGAAAAATAGGATAATCAGCTAAACAAAACTTGGTTACCATTTTTATTTTAATGAAAGAGTTCATGATACCCGGTGACAATTTTGTCCTAAAGCATTCCGAAATGCTCACTGAAATAAGCAGCATTTGGAAAAATGAGTAGAAAGACAAAGTATCAACACACATTTTTCAACGATGTGTGAAATATCTTTCGAATTCCCCACCAAACGCTGCTGCAATCGGATGATCCTTGGGATAAGCCAACAATTCCCTGCCTGCCGAATATGGCTACGGTCTCGGAAAGTTGCTGTCCATTAATCCAGTTTGGGCACTTACTTTTTGCTGCACCGTGAAACTAAACCGAGCTGAACAACATGCAACTTTAAATGGCGGGAAAAGGCCACGTTTGACAGCAACGAATAAATTTACAATCTGTTCGGTACTTTTTTTACAGTATATTTTGCAAAAGAATAAATTTACAGTACATTCGTAATTATGTTTACAGTGTTGCGGTACTGAAGCAATTTACAGTTTCGATCGGTAGATTTTCTACAGTTTAACGGCAGTTTTCTATAAATTACAGAAATCCAGTATTTTTTATTGCTGGAATTTTGTGAAATGTCATTTTTTACAATACGTTCGGTGAAATTTCGTTTTTACAGACCGTGTTCAGCTAAAAATGTACCGAACATAATTTTGGAAATTTAGTGTGTATGTGAAGAAAGAACTGTCAAATACCCGCGTTGCTGCTGCGGTTCTGTAAGGAAAGGCGGCGAGAAACAAACGCAAGGAAAACACGCGGCAACGCAGCGTGACCGCAAATGCGTGTGCATCACCTCATTTGGACCACAGGACTGAAGCGGTCATCCACGAACAACAATCGTTAAGCCGAAAATTTGGCTAATTTGACAGCTCGGCTTTCTTGAAGGCTGTAGGCAGCAAACACAATACACGCGGTGGAAGTTGGCGTAATTTTCGTTCATTTGTTTAGTGATTATCACAACGATAGTATTTTTTCATTGTTTATCAGTCAGGTATGATAACGTTCTATCTACATTACCTACTAGTGGTTGGTAGAAGAAATATTATAAGGAATTATAATCCACTGTGAACCGAGCTTAAAATGTTCAAATCGTCACTAGCGCCACACCAAAAGTAGCTGGCTTCAAGAACTAAAGCCTGCTTCAGTCCTCTGATTTGGACTCGGGTATTTCTAACCGCGTTGGCGTTGCCGCGGCAGTGAAGCTGCGTTTTTTAACGCAGGTGTGCACCGGGCCTTAAGCGTGATCCTCCTATTCTAGTCTCGCGCTATTTTTTCCATTTTCACCTCACAAAAAACAAAGAACAGAGAATTTTTACACAAAGACATTCGGCGCCCACACGCGAGATAAAATGGCTGACGATGAGTTTTACAGAACCGGAATTGACTCCAAGAGAAGTGTTTGACGTTTAAGAATATTCAGCGAATGTTCGGTTCAGTTTACCGAGTTTTCTCGGTTTTCGTGTACCGAACTCTTGAATATCCCTGCTTTACTGTTTGGTTCATCTATTATTTTTATCTGTCTAATGCCGTGTTCAGTCTACAAGCTTGTGTACAGGGAGTGAAAAAACAAAAACACGCGGTTTCGATTCAAACGTTTATTACTCACGTCCGAACGCGTCGGTTGTCGGTTAACAATTGATTTGGTTTTCCCTCTTATACCTACTTTCCTCATGCATACTGTACACACATACTCACACTCATACCGGAAATGATGAACATATTTACTCTCACACATGTCAGCTTCTCAAACACAGTGCTGCCAATTTTGAAATCGTGAACATGAACACAACACGCATAAATAAAAAGACACAGAATATAACAACTCGGTCAGCCCTGATCAATGATCGTCCCGATCATAAACATTTTACAAAAGACGATTACCCACGCCCGAGTGAGACGTAAGTTACACATACACAAATACAAAACACTTATTACATCTGACAAGTGTTGCTTTTCAGTGCATCTCTTCTTCACTAGGAGGCGTGGGTGGTCCTCCAATCTGCCCATCTCTTAATTCGTGCGGCTTCAATTATTCCATCACAAGGAAGTTGAGATATTTGACAATTATCAATGCCACGAATAACATAACGACCATTCGGCAGTACTTTGTGGATTTTATAAGGCCCTAGATACTCAGGAATGAATTTTTTATTGGTCCCAATGGTGGTATCAATATTGTGTATTACCTACTACATATTCACCTCCAATGAAATTGTTTGGCATCAGTGGCGCAACCAGGGGTGGGGGTAGGGGGTTAACCTCCCCCCCTCAGAGCCAGAAAAAAATGAAGGCTAACTTGTTAGACAATAGAAAAAAATCCAACTCTTTTAATTAATTAATTTAACACAAACACTAATAATTTCAAATCAAAATTTAATTAAACATAAAAAACTTCAAATAAAAATTCACTTTAACTACAAAACCTAATTCAAGAACTATTTACACTTCAGCCCTCTCAGGGTCTGTCCGGGTGGATCGATTTTCAACACAATTGCTTCGCTTTGTAGAATATACGTCCGAGAGAAAAAGAAGACAAGGAAAGAAAACCACAATAGGGAATCTTTGCAAAGAATAACACTATTCACCAGATTTGTTTAATTTTAATAGATTTATTTTTCAATTTTGGGTGAATTTGGAGGAAAGTATAGGATTAGGACAGAATTTTATGGGAAAGTGGAGGGTTAGGGTAATAAATGGCACTACACGTCACCTGGTGGTGGTTACCGGGTGATGATCTTCGATGAGATGTCGACTCTTCGGTGGCGACCTCGGGATGACGGCAGGGCTTTACCACACAGGGTGAACTTCATGTTTTCGCACACTGGTTCGCGGCTCGGACACTCAGCCAGTCATCGGTTTTTTTTTTTACCAGCCAAAAAAAAAAATAATAATAATAATATAAAAAATACAGGCTGCTAGAGGAGCAACTAGCGGAAAGGATGAACTCAAATGCGAGCAAACGCAGCCAGGTGAGTCAGCGGGCCAGCATGCGGCGAGTAAGTGCTTGGATCAAAAATGCCGCCAAAAACCAAGAGGTGGAAGGTGCCACCGGTGGCGTGGCCGCCATAGAACCGTCAACATCAATGGGGCAGCCTAAAATAGATGGTGAAACTGGAAGCAAGGTCGTATTGCCCGATATCCAAACGGATGCTGAAATCGGTAACCAACAGATCCCTGCGGGTCAATCAGCAGTTCAACAAAATCCACCGATGCAGTTAGCGTGTGTGGCTCTGCCAACCAAGCGGCCCCGTATCGAAGAGAGTCAGCGTAAGATTAATGGCGCCATTCCCAAAACTATTCCGAATGTTCGGAAAACTATCGTCGATGGTTGTGTGAGAAAGACCGTAGGTAAAATTATCCCCTCTGAGCCCCCCGTACTGCCACCAGGTAAGCCACTAGTCAGTAATAAGACGAACAGGAAGCTTCCTGCCCAGCCAGGTAACGATTCATTTGAAGATTTGCTAGCTAGATTAGGTTCAATTAGTGTGTCTCCTAACTTTGAGAGTTCACTACCAAAATTATCAACTGATCCTGTAATGCAAGGCCATGTTGTACATAACGTTCCTTTCTCTTCAATCCCGGGAAGGAACGAAAATTTCTTTGCTCCCCGAGCAACTACAGGATCACATGTCAATAATACGCAGTCAAATACACATCACAATAAGGTGGCACTAAACGTGCCTGGTCAATCCCTTTCCCCCTCGCAGCTGGCCGCGCTACAAGTAATGCCTCGCGATTTACCCCCCTTTGCCGGTGACCCCGCGGATTGGCCAATTTTTATCAGTGCTTTCGAGAACACAACCGGTGCGTGTGGTTACTCAAACGTCGAGAATCTTGCGAGATTACAACGGTGCTTAAAAGGAGTGGCATATGAATCTGTTAGGAGCCGCCTTCTTCTTCCGGAATCAGTATCACAAGTGATTAGTACTCTGCGACTTCTCTACGGTCGATCGGAATTGCTGATCAACGTGCCGCTGGAGATGGTGCGCTCCACACCCGCCCCCAAGTCTGAAAAGCTTGAGACACTCATCGAATTCGGAATGGCGGTGCAGAGTTTGTGCGATCATCTGGAAGCAGCGGGCCAGCAGCCGCACCTTTCGAACCCGTACTTACTGATGGAATTGGTGGAGAAACTTCCAGCGCACGTGAAGATGGAATGGGCGAACTATATGAAACGTCACCTTCAAGTGAATTTGAAAACATTCGGTGATTTTATGAGTGAAATAGTGATCTCTGCTAGCAAAGTGACACTATACACGGGTGGATGCGGAAAGCCAGGCACTACTGATATGTCAAGGATGAAGACTAGAGGATCAATCAATGCACACGTAAGCGGACCGGAGTACCCGAGAGCGGAAGGCAAAAAATGTTGTGTTTGCGAAAGCCATGGACACAATGTTCGAGATTGTGACACATTCAAGGAACTTTCCATCGATGATCGTTGGAAAACTGTACAAAGTCATGAGCTCTGTCACCTCAATGCACATGGTCGAAGGAGTTGTCGCAGCGCTATCCAGTGTGGAATTTATGGATGTACATACCGACATCACCATCTACTACATTCCCATCGCAGTAACCAAACATCGCGTGCACTAGGTTTCAACGTAGAAACGGCTGGAAATCATACGCATCGTACGGTGGGCAAATCGGTACTTTTCCGCATCTTGCCTGTAACGCTTCACGGACCTCTGAAGACAGTGAAGACATATGCTTTTCTAGACGATGGGTCGCAACTTACCCTCATCGAAGAACAACTCGCCGAGGATCTCGGAGTTAGAGGCAGAATTGCTCCACTCTGTCTAACGTGGACAGGGAACGTCTCCCGGATGAAAGCGAATTCCAAACAGTTGCAGTTGATGGTGTCAAGTACAGAGGGAAAAAATGCATTGACTCTACATGATGTACGTACGGTAAAAAGGCTTGCACTACCAGGACAGACTCTACGTTTCAATGATCTCGAAAACGCCTTTAAACATCTGAGAGGATTGCCGATTGACGATTATGAAGACGTCGTACCACGTTTGCTGATAGGCGTTAACAATTTGCATCTTACCGTTCCGTTGAAAGTCAAAGAAGGGCTTGTTAATGAACCGGTCGCCGTAAAAACCCGCCTGGGATGGTGTGTGTATGGAGGAAGCGGCAGTTCGTCGAGGCACTCACTTAACGTCCATGCCTGTGAGTGTACGAGCAACCGCGATCTTCACGAGCAGGTGAAAGATTATTTCACTCTGGATGACATCGGAACTAAACCAACAGACGAATTAATCTCTACCGAAGACAAAAGAGCTCAGCGAATATTGCAAGATACAACGTTGCGTGTAGGCGACAGATACGAGACTGGATTGCTGTGGAAGTATGACGAATTCGAACTTCCAGATAGTTATGGTATGGCCCTGCGAAGGATGGAGTGCCTGGAGCAGCGAATGAGCAAGAATCCGGCCTTAAAGGAGAATTTGAATCGCCAGATACAAGAATACAAACAGAAAGGTTATGCCCATCGGATCAGTAGTGATGAAATTAAATCAGCCAATCTCAAGCGCGTTTGGTACCTACCACTCGGAGTAGTGATTAATCCGAAGAAGCCAGAGAAGGTGCGTCTAATCTGGGATGCAGCAGCAATGGTCAATGTAATGTCTCTTAACTCAATGCTGCTTAAGGGTCCGGATCAGTTGGCGTCACTAACAGGAGTTTTATCTAGGTTTCGTCAATATACGGTGGCAGTATCAGCAGACATTAGGGAGATGTTCCACCAGATAAGGATCCGAGAAGACGACCGCCAGTCTCAACGTTTTTTGTGGCGGGAAGATCCCTCGAAGCCTGCTGAGATCTATGTTATGGATGTAGCAACATTTGGCTCCACTTGTTCCCCAGCGTCCGCACAGTACGTCAAGAACCGGAACGCCGCGGAATTCACCGAAGAGTTCCCCAAAGCTGCGAATGAAATAATCGAGAACACCTACGTCGACGACTATTTAGCAAGTTTTCAGTCGGAAGAAGAAGCGGCAGAGATCGCCAGTATGATCAAGGCGATACAGCATAGTGGAGGTTTCTCTCTAAGGAACTGGCAATCCAACAGCTACCACATAATCCAGAACTTATGAGAACAGTTGGAATCTAACCCGAAACATCTATTCTTGGATAAGAGTCAGAAGTTCGAGCGAGTGCTAGGTATGCTCTGGCTTACGAAAGAAGACGTGCTTAGTTTTTGCATGCAGATGAAAGATGACATCCTCCAAATCCTCCACAGTGACTTACGACCAACAAAAAGGCAAGTTCTACGGTGTTTGATGAGCTTCTTCGATCCGTTAGGCTTATTGGGATTTCTTCTAGTCCACGGGAAAATATTGTTGCAGGATGTCTGGCGAGCTGGACTTGAATGGGATCAAGAAGTGGGAGAGAAGCATTGGGAACATTGGCGAAGATGGACTTCGCTGGTGCGGCA
>JASCZW010004575.1:0-89343 GCA_034211315.2 Aedes japonicus | reverse complement strand
TGTCTAGTGGAAGGTCATTTCCCGGACAGCCGAAGGTCTGTCTGTCTGTCTGTCTGTCTGTCTGTCTGTCTGTCTGTCTGTCTGTCTGTCTGTCTGTCTGTCTGTCTGTCTGTCTGTCTGTCTGTCTGTCTGTCTGTCTGTCTGTCTGTCTGTCTGTCTGTCTGTCTGTCTGTCTGTCTGTCTGTCTGTCTGTCTGTCTGTCTGTCTGTCTGTCTGTCTGTCTGTCTGTCTGTCTGTCTGTCTGTCTGTCTGTCTGTCTGTCTGTCTGTCTGTCTGTCTGTCTGTCTGTCTGTCTGTCTGTGTCTGTCTGTCTGTCTGTCTGTCTGTCTGTCTGTCTGTCTGTCTGTCTGTCTGTCTGTCTGTCTGTCTGTCTGTCTGTCTGTCTGTCCTGTCTGTCTGTCTGTCTGTCTGTCTGTCTGTCTGTCTGTCTGTCTGTCTGTCTGTCTGTCTGTCTGTCTGTCTGTCTGTCTGTCTGTCTGTCTGTCTGTCTGTCTGTCTGTCTGTCTGTCTGTCTGTCTGTCTGTGTCTGTCTGTCTGTCTGTCTGTCTGTCTGTCTGTCTGTCTGTCTGTCTGTCTGTCTGTCTGTCTGTCTGTCTGTCTGTCTGTCTGTCTGTCTGTCTGTCTGTCTGTCTGTCTGTCTGTCTGTCTGTCTGTCTGTCTGTCTGTCTGTCTGTCTGTCTGTCTGTCTGTCTGTCTGTCTGTCTGTCTGTCTGTCTGTCTGTCTGTCTGTCTGTCTGTCTGTCTGTCTGTCTGTCTGTCTGTCTGTCTGTCTGTCTGTCTGTCTGTCTGTCTGTCTGTCTGTCTGTCTGTCTGTCTGTCTGTCTGTCTGTCTGTCTGTCTGTCTGTCTGTCTGTCTGTCTGTCTGTCTGTCTGTCTGTCTGTCTGTCTGTCTCTGTCTGTCTGTCTGTCTGTCTGTCTGTCTGTCTGTCTGTCTGTCTGTCTGTCTGTCTGTCTGTCTGTCTGTCTGTCTGTCTGTCTGTCTGTCTGTCTGTCTGTCTGTCTGTCTGTCTGTCTGTCTGTCTGTCTGTCTGTCTGTCTGTCTGTCTGTCTGTCTGTCTGTCTGTCTGTCTGTCTGTCTGTCTGTCTGTCTGTCTGTCTGTCTGTCTGTCTGTCTGTCTGTCTGTCTGTCTGTCTGTCTGTCTGTCTGTCCCATGGATGGGGGGGGGCTCCCAAACCAATGAAACACAAATTTCTGCATATCTCGAAAACTAATCCTGCAACTGGACCCAAATTTTGCACGTTGGGGATTTTGGTGGCATGCTTTTTTTCAATTGGCGGGAGGGAAGAGGCTCCTAAAAATGAAATAGAGATTTCAACCAAACATGAGAATTATCCAGGCAACTAAAACACAAAATGTGCATTTCGTGGGGAACGCAGCATGTTCTGATACAAGTTTGAACCCCCTTTACGTCAAGAATGGGGATGCTTCAGCTACCCCACTAAAAGTTAATTTAAGGTTATGCAAGAGAAAACGACGTTCAAACTGACAGAATACGGCGTAGTTTGAAGATAAATGTTTTGTCACTGAAATTCTTCTTCACAAACAGAAAAACCATGGAAGAAATTAATGATCTGAGGGTAAAATTGAAAATACACACCGACGTTTAATTTTAGTACTCATATTAACTAACGAATATATAAAAAAAATCATTTCTTAAAGAACTATAAAAGCGCCAGTTCAATTAAATTTTTCATTCGTTTAGTTGCAAGCGTAGCAAGGCTCGTCACGGGTTCAGCTAAGGTCTGTATCCGCAATAATCCAGACACCTTAAAACATGAATAAAACATAAATTTCACATTATATTTCCGTCGTAGTTGTTAATTTCAGATTCACGGGATGTGTTTTAACAATTCATGAAGACAAAACATAGTTATTCGGTATTTGCATAAAATTTTCAAACTTTGCGCTTAACTTCGTCCTTTAGGGTTTGTAGAAGCCGTCTTTGTCCAAATTTGCAGGAAGTGTTTGATGTCTTTGATTCCTTTCTTCTTTTAAGAAACCTTCCGCTTCATCAAAGCCCAATATCTCTTGATTGATCGTAGCTCTGGGCAATTTGGCGGGTTTGAGGTTTTTGGTACAGTGTTCACTTGATTTGCTTGGTACCACTCCATCCCAGTTTCAGCATAGTGGCATGATGCCAAATCGGGCCAGAACAAAGGTTTTTCTTTGTGACTTTTGATGAAGGGAAGCAATCAGCGATCTTGCAGACACTCTTTCTGATAGATCTCCTGTTGATTTCCATGCGAAAGATAGCCACCGTGCAAATTCCACACAGCATGAAACTGATACTTCGTCAAATATTCGCGTACACTCGAGCCCGTGATTTTGCTGCCAAGTTCTGTTTGTCGTTACGATTTGGAACTGTTTTTACATTATACGACTTAAGTCCCAAACGTTGTTTTGATTTTTGGACAAAACCAGGCGACAATCCTATTTTACGAGCCACCGTACGAATTGACAGATTTGGGTTTTTCGTTAATGTCCTTTTCACCTTTCGGTCCATGACAGGATCACCGCGTCCAATGTTTTTGTCACTTCTCGGTTTCCTCTCCACCGTCAAACGTTCCGAAAATGATTTGAGCACATCGTGAACAGTGGATTTAGGCAAATTCAATGTTGTTGCAAGGTCCCGTATTGACAAGTCAGGATTTGCCGTACGCCCGTACAAAATTCGTTGGCGCACTTGTTTTTCTTTCGTCGCCATCTTGAATACTAAATATTATATGTAAACATCAATCATAGTCTTTTTCATCATAGACTCTCAGCTATACCACAGTGAAATTGTAATAAAGTTACAATGATTTGAAGGTGTCCGGATTAATGTGGATACAGATTTTAGTAACTATACAAAGCTGTCAAATGTACTAATACCCACTTTAGTTTCAGGATTTAGTTTATCCAGTTTAGGATCCACAATAAACTTGTTACAGCATAGAATTAGAAAAATATATGATGTATCAAATCCACCCGTTTGCTGCACTCCATTTAAACGAATTAAAAATCAAGAACGATATCCTCCTAATTACTTAGATGCACGCCTTCAGTAACTTGAATATGAAGGCAATAACAACCGTAACCCAGTTTCTTATAATGGAACAATCCATTCCTCCATGTTCGTCAATGTAGTTTATCACCAAAGTTTTCAACCTTTTCCTTCGTAAAACACACGAAAATCGCAAGAAATCCCTCAAAGATGAACAAGTTGAGTAATTAGTTTCTCCCGACGCTCCACTTTGCCCGGAAACATATTTGCCCTTGTTATTACGCCACCATGATAAATGGACGTATGACGTGCTTCACGTGATCCCTCGATGCATCATCGATGCGTTTCTTCCCGGAACACCGTCCAGGAGTTAGTCGAAAGATGGTCCAAGGATGCCACGTCCTAACACAGTTGCCAGTAGCAACCGCCTCAACCAACTAAACTAATTAAAAACTTTGTCTCCCGTGGAAACCATTTTCCGGCTGACTACGGCGTCGACCACGGAAAAATTCTCCATCGAAGGGCGATCATAAAAATTAATGACTAAACCGCACAATATAACACTGACTGGCTGCCTGGTGGCAGTCGAGCGTAAGCTTAACTTTTAATTAAACCAACCCGCGTCGTACATTCAATTGGAGGAAAAATGGTGAGCTGAAAAACTTCCACAGGAATCAGAATTTCCAGTGGCGTCGACCACGAAACAAGCCGGCTGCAATGGTTTCTGTTTACAATCTTTTTTTTTCCCTCCCGTTGCTCGCTTTGTTCTGAACGGATTCCGACCTGGTCGGGGCTGATAATTAAAATAAATTAGCACTCTGCATCCGGCCAATTCTCGGCTGCTGATGCCACTGATGCCGGTGTACCTGTTGTTGTTGGGTTGTAACATAACCCCAAAACCTCGAATGCGTGCCTGGCTGTGTGGGATTGTATGTGTGTTTGGCAGCAATAAAAATAATTCGGCCTGTGGTTAACTACCTGTGTATCCAAAGGAACACACGGGGAGTGGGCGGAAATTTCTGATTTCGAAATTGAATGCCATAATTTGATTGAATATGTGATGAAAGGAACATATCGGTGGAACTCGAATGACAGTTCATTCGACAGGTGGTAACTGTTAAGTTCGAGATTTGTCCTCACGAGAATTTATGATGACGTTCAATAAAATCAATGAATGCCAAACATGCCAAACTTTGATCGCATATTTGTCACATATCAGCATACAAATCTTGCGTAACATTTGGAAAAGGCCTTTCTTCGCTGCTCGTTTCTTTAAATCAGTTTTCTTGTCGTAACCTGATCGAGGTTTTCAGCCTTGATCAATCGTCTCAACATTAGACACTCACAACTGTGATCTACAAAGTCTGTCAGATAACTGAATCGGTTATGCACATTCACCTACTTTGATTTATTGTGTAAACGCTTCTATGTGAAAATGCTTCTTACACCCCGTTCACACTACAACTTATATTACGTGATATAGACTATCTTGATATCAGCATCTATACATCTAGTTTTCACTGGAAATAATGTACATGGCATTTGATATCAAGATACTCTATATCAAGTAATATAGTTTGTAGTGCGAACGGGGTTTTACGGTTATTAGCAGCGGCTAGATAGTCCTGAAGCAAATGGATATAAAGAAGCGGAACCTATTATCACCAGAGTACATATATCCATCACATTCTGCAGCCATCCAACTTCAAACGTGTAAAGATGTTTAATTTCTCCAATATATGGACGCAGTAACCAAGAATCTAAAGGGTGTATTCGATAAAAATGGCACACACATATATACTCATCAAAATTAAACTGATTATCGGATTTTCTTGAAATTTCCAGGGAATGAAGAACTACTAATGAGTTTTGATTTACAACATTTGTTTTATTCAATTTCGTCTCCCATCCCGAATGCCCGCACCTTCCTTTTCACTCCATCCATCAAATTTTGTACAACCGATTTTCCCAGTGTTTTTGTTGTTTTTACCCAAATTTTCTTCAATTCTAGCTCTGTTTTTATAGTTTTGGGATGTTTGCGAAGTTCCATTTTCATAATTGCCCAGAATTTTTCAATTGGAAGAAGTTCCGGTGAATTTGGTGGGTTCATATCCTTTGGCACAAAATTGACTCCGTTGGCTCGGTACCACTCCAATACGTTTCAAGCGTAGTGGCAGGATGCTAGATCAGGCCAAAACAGAGTTGATCCTTTGTGCTTCTTAATGAATGGCAAGAGACGCTTCTTAAGGCACTCTTCCGTGTAAATCGCACCGTTTATTGTTCCGGAAGTGATGAAGGGAGCACTTATTTCACCACATCCGCAAATCGCCAGCCAGATTAGAAACTTCTTTGCAAATTTCGATAGTTTCTTCTTTCGAACATCCTCCGGAACATCGAACTTCGACTTGGCAACGAAATATGCTTGCCCAGGAAGTTGACGGAAGTCGGCCTTGACGTATGTTTCGTCATCCATCACGATGCAACCGGATTTGGTGAGCAGCTTCGTGTAAAGTTTCCGGGCGCGGGTTTTCGCAGTGATGTTTTGTTTTTCATTCCGGTTTGGGGCTTTTTGCACTTTGTAAACATGTAACCCAGCACGCTTCATGGTTTTCTGCACAAAACCGACTGACACCTTAGACTTTTTAGCGACATCTCGAATTGACATGTTTGGACGGTTCTTGAATTGTTGTACGACTTTCCTGGCCATTTTACTGTCCATTAGACCACTTTTACGACCACTTCCTTCCTTCCTTTGGACACTCAGACGCTCCTTGAAGGTTCTTATTACACGAGACACAGTTGTATTTGCAATTCCAAACCTTTTAGCAATCCACCGGTGGGACGCCCCTGGATTTTGATTGTGAGTGCACAAAATTTTCTCACGGACAATTTCTTGTTTCGACGACATGACTGGAATTACTGAATGTACAACTATGAAACTTGGCAGATGTAAAAAATACAATATGGATAAGATTTACTCAAATTTCTAGGTTTTTTACTCATACGATTCAAAAGTTACAGAAGATTTTCTGTGTGCCATTTTTATCGAATACACCCTTTATCTATATAATAAAAATGAGTTGGGGTTTCCTTTGTCACGATTTAACTCTGCGAGCGGAAGGACCGATCGGCGTGAAAATTTGTATGCAGGGATTTTTGAGCCCGGAGAAGGTTCTTATGATGGTATGAGACCCCTCCCTTCTACTGGAAAGGGGGGCTTCCATACAAATGAAACACAAATTTCTGCATAACTCGAGAACTGATCAAGCAAAGGAACCCAAATTTAGCATGTGGAAGTTTTTGAAGGCAAGAAATGTTTCTATGGCAGCTCGAGAACCCTCCGCCCTCTGTAAGAAGGGGGCTCTCATACTAATGAAACACAATATTTGTGCATAACTCGGGAACTAATCAAGCAGATGGAACCAAATTTAGCATGTGGAGGATTTTTGAGACAAAGAAATGTTTCTATGTAGGTTTGAGACTCCTCCGCCATCCTGGAAGGGGGAGGGAGGCTCTCGATACAAATGAACATACACTAATTTCTGCCTGACTCGAGAACTAACCAAGTAAATGGAACCAAATTTGGCATTTGGAGGTTTTCGAAGGCAGGAAAATGTTTCTATGGTGATTTGAGACTCTTCTGTCATATGAGGAGGAAGCGGGGAGGGGGTGCTCTCAAAACAAATGGAACCCAAATTTCTGCATAACTCGAGAAATAATCAAGCAAATGGAACCAAATTGGAACGGACAAGTTTTTAAGGCATGAAATGTTTTTATGGTGGTTCAAAGCCCCCCTCCCTCTAAAATGGGGGCTCTCATACAAATGAAAAAAAATTCAACCAAACATGAGAACTATACCTACTGGCTACTTCAAATTTGTATTCAGTGGTTTTGGGTCGGGAAAGCATCTTGCATGATAGTTCGAGAGCCCTCCCTGCTTCTAGAAAGGGTGGATCCACATGCAAATGAAAAACAAATTCCTGCATAACTCGAGAACCTAATCAAGCAAATGGAACCAAAATTGGTATGGGTGAGTTTTTTTTGAAGGCAAGAAATGTTTTTGTGGTAATTTAAGACCTCTCCTCACTCTGAATAGGGGGCTACCATACATACGAAACACAAATTTAAACCAAACATGAGAACTATCCCTACCGCTATGCAAATTTGTGTGCAAGGGTTTTTGAGTCCGGGAAAGGATCTTGTCTATAGTTCGACACCCCTTCCGCCTTTAGAAAGGGGCTCCCATGCAAATGAGAAAACTTTTCTGCATAACTCAAGAACTAATCAAACAAATGTCAAGAAATGTTTCTACGGTGGTTTGAGACCCCCAGCAAAAGAAACCAAATTTACCATGTGTGAGGTTTTAAGGCAAGATAGGTTTCTCATGATGGTTTCAGATTCTTCTTCGGCCCTGAAAGCGGGGGCTCCTGTACAAATGAAATACAATATTCTGTATAACTCGAGAACTAATCAAGCAAATGGAACCAAATTTGGCATATGGAGGTTTTTGAAGTAGAGAAATGTTTGTATGGTCATTGAGACTCTTCCGCCTTCTGAAGGAGGGGGGGGGGGGAGCTCTCATACAAATGAAACACAAATTTCTGCATAACTCGAGAACTAATAAAGCAAATGGAATCAAATTTGGCATGTGGATTTTTTTAAAGGAGAGACATATTCCTATGGTGGTTTAAGACCACTCTGCCCTCTTAATGAGGGGGGTCCCATAGAAATGAAACGCATTTTTATGCGTAACTCGAGAAATAATAAATCAAATGTAACCAAATTTGGCATGTGGATTATTTTGAAGGTCAGACATATTTCTATGGTGGTTTGAGACCCCTTTGCCCTCTGAAAGGAGGGGGGAACTCTCATTCAAATGAAACGCAATTTTCTGCATAACTCGAGAACTATTCAAGTAAATGAAACCACATTTGGCATGTGGGGGTTATTGGAAACAGGATTTTTATTTATATTAAAATGAATTTCTGTCTGACTGTCTGTCTGACTGATCGGAGTGAACATATGTATGCAGGTATTTTTGGGGCTGGGGAAGGTTCTTATGATTGTTTGAAATCGCTTCCCCCTTCCGGCTCGCATACATATGAAACACAAATTTCTGCATGCTTGAGAACTAATCAAGCCAATGGAATCAAAAATGGTATGCGGGGTTTTTTGAATATAAGAAATGTTTCTATGGTGAATTCAAACACAAATTTTAACCAATCCTGAGAATTATCCAGGTAACTAAGCCACAAACTGTGTATTGTCTGGGTAAGAAGAATGTTCTGATAGAAGTTTGAACTCCTTATTACTCAAAAAACAAACTCATTAAAAAAAAGCGTCAGTTCTATGTAATGTTCATTCATTTAGTTGCAGGCGTAGCAACGCTCGCACCGAGATCAGCTAGTATATAAATAAAAATGAGTTGGGGTTTCCTTTGTCACGATTTAACTCGCGAGCGGAAGGACCGTTTGGCATGAAAATTTGTAGGCAGGGGTTTTTGAGCCCGGGGAAGGTTTTTAAGATAGTAAGAGACCCCTCCTTTCTCTGAAAGGGGGGGGGGGCTTCCATACAAATGAAACACATTTTTCTGCATAACTCGAGAACTGATCAAGCAAAGGAACCCAAATTTAGCATGCGGAAGTTTTTGAAGGCAAGAAATGTTTCTAAGGCAAATCGAGACCCCTCCGCCCTCTGTAAGAGGGGGGCTCTCATACTAATGAAACACAAATTTGTGCATAACTCGGGAACTAATCAAGCAGATGGAACCAAATTTAGCATGTGGAGGTTTTTGGAGAAGAGAAATGTTTCTATGGAAGTTTGAGACTCCTCCGCCATCTGGAAGGGGGAGGGAGGGGGGTTTTCATACAAAAACAACACAAATTTCTGCCTTACTCGAGAACTAACCAAGTAAATGGAACCAAATTTGGCATTTGGAGGTTTTCGGATGCAAAAAATGTTTCTATTGTGGTTTGAGACTCCTCCGCTTACTGAAAGAGGGCCCAAGCAACCAAAAGTTCGAATTTTACTTGAGATAAGAACTCAGAAGTTCACATTTAGTTAAAATTAAGTTTGATGGAACTTTTTTGCTTTATAACAAGACACTTCACGTACCGGTGGAACTTAATATTCTTTAAAGTGTCATCAACATCTAAAGCAACTTGAAAGTTCAAGAAAAGTTTCTTGCTGCTATTCAAACGGAACCTTCAAGTTCATATGTTGTTAGTTGAGAACTTGCTTTGAACATCAAAAATCTCTAACAAAAGTTCAATCAAAATACTAACCGTACTTTTAATCAGCGCAATAGTTCACAACAAATCTATGTTGAACTAGTTTCCTACTTTTTGAAGTACAGATAAGGTTCTGAGAAACACTTAAAAAGTGTCACAAACATTATCAAAGCTATCCAGCTTTGTTAAGTTTTATTAAAGTTTCATTAACGTCACTAAAACTCAATTTTGTTTTATTATGGTACCAAGAGGTGCCAAGAGATTTATACTAAGTCAGGTTTATGCGAACCTACACAGCTTCGTTACAACGGTCTTAAAACTTTTGCTTCTAAAATGCCATATAACTCAAAAATGTTCAAAATGTCGTTCAAGGACTCATTTATATTATTTTATTATGGTCAGATGTATAAGCATTTTAAAGCCATTTTGCCTCCAGTAAAAGCATGAAGCAGCAAATTGGCATTTAGGGAAGTCACTAAATGACCAAATAGTTTTATAGTAGTCATTTCGAAGATTTCAAGGAGAAGTCGCGAAAAGGGCGTCTTCAAAAAACAATGAATTTCGAAAAAAGTGTTTCAGGAGCGTATTTGACGGGAAATTTGCAAAAAAAATTCTAACTGTATATCTCCCCTTAACGAAGCATAGAGGAGGTGTTAGTGGACAAAACAGTTTTGAATGTAGTTTTATCAATAAAGCCGGGGGGAATGTTATACGGCTGGAATGAAACTAAAATTGTTACTTGGGTTGTGCTCCAAGTTTGACGAGATACATGAGCAAAAAATGGATTTGAAGAAATAGAACGGCTTATTTTGATATCCGTGTAAAAAACTGTTAGCTAAATAAGATGCGGGAAATGAAGCTGTCATTCAACAAGGTAAACTTAAGTAATTTGTTGTTCAGATTGAGTTCTAGATGATTCAGAGATTTTAAGGTTCAGATAAGATTTAGGGAGTCGGAGGCGATTCCAGCAGATCCAAATCTCTTACGCCAAAGTCACGAGTTCGAATCTCACTCCGGACCAGTTATGAAAATACCCAAAAGTATTTGAGTGACCATGACGGGAGATAGAACCAGCCTAGGGATGAGAATCTTGATAATCAAGGAATTAAATAAGCAAATCAGTTTATAAGAGAAAAAATGTACTAATGCATGAAATCAACTGCACCTCGTGTTCATATGGGTTCATATGGCTCAGTGGTAAGTTTCCCGGTTAGAAAGAGGAGGACTCGAGTTGGAGAATAGGTAGTATGTATTTATGAAAAATTTCATTCAATTTTCAAAAAAAAATCATCAAGTTTAACTCAATCTTCAATTAACAACACAGTACTCAAAAATTAAATTTGCAGGCAGGATTGGAGAAGAACGAAATGTTGAATATAAATGTATTTTTTTCTGATTTCGTTGAGTTTATTTGAGGTACCTTTTGAGCTGAGTAGCATTCTCTTTAACCTCTTGAACGATCCTTTCGTGTACTTTAAAGTTTTCTTTAGAAGTTGATAAGAATGCTGCTAGAAGATTAAACATTAAATTTGAACTAGAAAGTTCGGTTAATTACTTGAAAAGTAAGCTGGTTAAGCCAAAAAACACCTTGTTATCAGAACTTTTGGTTGCTTGGGAAGGGGTCTCAAACCACCGTTGAAATCCCCTTATGCCATGTTTAGTTCCATTCGCTTCATTAGTTATGTAGAAATTTCAGTTTCATTCGTATAAGAGCTCTAGAAGGGGGTTCTAGAGAAAAGAAAATTTCCAGAGACATTTTTGCCATTTCTGAAAACCCCACATAGTTCCATTTGCTCGATTAGTTCTTGAATAATGCAGTAACCTTCTTGTTTCCTTTGTATGAGAGACTATGCCCCCCCACTCCAACTGTACTATCGCAAGAACCTTTCATCGGTCCAAAAACCCTTCTTGTAAAATTTCACGTCGATCGGTGCAGTATTTTCTCGTGTCTATACAAGGTCCAGACTGGACAGAAATTCATCATTATGTAATAGAAAGATTCAAATACTACAGATGAAAACACAAATCTGTGTCACTTATCCTACGAACTAGTTAACCATCAATAAATAAGAGAAATAAAGATCATTTTAAGTAGAAATAAGCATTGAAGTATTCACACTCTATTTTCATGCAGATTTGAAAATAAAATCCTGTTTAATTGCTTGTTGCAATCTAGTGAAACCCGGTCACAAATGATCGATTGAAAAAATCTCAAGTCGAGAAGGAAAAAAATTCTTAAGGGTCCGAAAATTCGCACGGTTACATTCCAAATTTGATAAAAATGCAGATGGGACTGATTTGCGGTTATCGGCAGTGCAGAACTCCGAAAAAGTTCGTTATCTATCAATTACGGAGGAATTCTGGAAACGTCCATCTGATAACCTTCGAGATCCCTCAATGCCCCCATGCTGATCAGCTAAAAAACTGAGCTCCCATTGGACGTCAGGCTGTAAACAAATCCTGAATCCAACAACTTTCACCACGCCAACGCAGTGCATCGACGGAGTTCATCCGACTACGGCAAAGCTGCAAACTTCCAAACAAATCCAATTAAAACACCCTCCTTCTCCACTCGGCAAATGCACGGAGACTAGTAAAAACTACCAGTGCGCTCCACCACCGACCGTTGCAACGCGTTTGACCAGAAGCTCGTCAAACCAAACGGGACGGATATTCAAACTGCATGTTTGTCTTCTTTGTTTGTTTTTTTTGCCGACTGCAGACTGTCATCGTCGATGTCCGGTTGTTTACATCCCGCTGAATGAGCTAACATGATCTGCAAGCTCGGCTAAGGGCTATTTCACCTCTGAAATGGCAATTAAAGAGTTGTCTCTAAGTTCCCCACCAATATATCCATTACCAAGTTTGTCCTGGCCTACTATATCGGATGGAATCAACTATTCCGTTACCGAGTGACCGCTGATAACCGGACATCGAATTTGGTATTCAGTGAAAGTTTAACGATGATGGTGTTATGGTAACCACAAAACAGTCGTAAAAACAAGTGCCACCAGATTCACGTTTTATTGTCCTGTGAACAGCTGCGTGTCGGGTTGCGTGACCATCCGGTTCGAATGGCCCTGGTTATATGGCCACCGCCATCAAAAGAGGGGGATGATGACATAAAAGCGTGAGAGGAGGCGCACCACAGAAGAAAGCTAGAAGGACTTGCCTATGTGATTATTTCCACCCGGAGCGGGTGTACTCGGTCAGTGTTGACCGGAACGGCACGAGATGGGGTTGTTTTTATTTATTTTTTCTTCCTCTCGTGATAAAAAGGCGTATTCTGGTTTAAGCGCTTTCGAAATTTCTTACTTTTTTTCTATTTTTCAGCTGTGTTGCTTTAGTAAATAATGTTTTTAACGTTTGAAATAAAAAAAATGAAAAAAATGGCCTTCATCCACACTGACAAAACTACCCATGCAGTATCAATCATAGTAACCCATGTGTTAGCAGACAAAATTTGACAGCTCTATCAGTCAAACTCTAACCATGATGGCAAAAACAGTGAAGCAACTCCGTTCAGAAGTGTGCGCGTTCTAAAGAAAGGCACCCCATCGCGTCGCAAACGGACATCGTGCGGCATTTTGTGACGGAAGATACAATCAGAGCATCAAAAGAAAGCCCGGTTCATGATGGCCGACGACCTTGAGCGATAAAAAGCTCCAAGGGATGCTGAAGAGGAAGACCGAGGGAAAAGCGGCTACATCGCTGCGTGCGCTTGGCCGGGAGGTCGGTTCAACCGGCCAAACAGTGAAAAAGTACCTGGTGAACATCAACATACATATCAGGAAGCGGAAGTCCCCTTCGTCCACTGGTTTCAGAGCTGCTGGCAATGACGCAGCGGCAGCGGCTGAATAAGATGGTCAACTAGATTTTCCCACCGAATGGCGACGTGGCGGTGGTGATGGACGACGAGACCTATCTCACCCTGATGGCAACGACTGACAGGGAACTTCGTAATTCACTTACCCCACGAAGGAAGTGAGCTCCGAGGTGAAGATCATTTCACGCACCAAGTTCCCCAAGAAGATGCTGCTGGCTGACAATCAGCGATGTCAAAGCCGCTCTTCTTTCGCTCTGGACTGGCCGTGAAAGTGAGATTTATAGCACGAAATGCCTGCGGGAAGTTGCGTCGTTCATCAAGAAATACCATAAGGGCGAAGACGCTGTGTTCGACGGGACCCAACCGGGACCCAACGAGTTCAGAAACCCAACCGAAGCAACGATGGCAGATATCCATCAATTGGGCTTGCCAGCATCTAACGGACTACCGTTGCAGGGAGTGGCGCAATGTAGCGACGGTCTACTGCCCTCCACATGGAAAGCACTAGCACACCTCTCTACTAGTAGAGGAATCGTTGTTACTGTTGCTTACCTTTCTTACTTAATCCCTTAATAAAGTTGTAACCGAGACCGAATGTATTTTTTTCGATTTCCGCACGGAAAAAAACGTTTCCAAAAATGAAAACGGACCGTGTGTTAGTTCACATTTTCAGGATTTTTACCCAAAAGCGTGATTTAGTTCCTGATTACATGATTCAGTTCACGGTGTGATTTTTGCTTGTTTTGGAATTGATTACTGCCGTTCACGGTTCTCAGAACGGAGTTTTTTATTGTAGACGGACCTGAATTAGCATTGCCAAGACGGAAAAAATTAAAATTACATATACAATACTTGGGAATTTCATGGCTGATCCGAAATTATCTACCGTATTAAGAATACTTCCATTTTTCGTAGTAGGGTTTCAGCATGCACCTTTCTTACCGGGGTCGCGCTGCCTACATCGCCTTGATGCGGCTACCACCTAATGTATAGTTGACGCGATACAGCGTGTCTTATTGAACCGCTGGATGCCAAGACATACGTTGTTTGAGCCGCACCTCCTTGAGCCGCACCTCCCGGCACACACCTCCTCAATCTAGCTGAAGTCAGAAGGACAACAGTGCCCAGGCTGAACTACCAGCTAAGTACGCAACCCTTAGCTGGCGGTCTTTCGGTCATCGCTTAACCCGTGGAAGCATGAGGTAGGAATTTGAGAGAACCAGAGCTATGTTGGGGGGAAGCATGCTCCTTTCCAGTTGACCATTTACCATTTTGCAGCCCAAGCATGTACAAACAAATCAAATTGTAAAAAAAAAAGAAAACCATAGGTTAACTACGATAAAAGCAATTTGACATCTATGAAAGCCTTTTTCGTGCCACAACCACTATACACATGTCAAAACCACTCAAAACAGTTTTATTCATATTATAATCGTATTCATAAATTTTATCCACTATCAACCAATTCATTTCGACAAAAATAGGTCTGAATGAAGAAAAAATTTACCCATGTCAAATTAAACGTCAATATTCTCAAAGTGAAATATTTACAGTGTGTCTCACAATAGGTGTCACCTTTTTTAAACCTAGACATTATTTCAGCAGCTAGGTAATTTCAACAGCGGAATTGATTATATCAGTTGTGAGTGTGTTCTTTTGACAGCTAATCACTAAAGATAAATAAGCAATTCCGTTTGTTTATATTTATCAGCTACCATGGAAGCCATTCGGGAGCAATTTTTAATATTACATTTGCAAAAGCTTAGACCGTGTCTGATATTCAATAGCCCTAGGCAGTTCGAAGTGAGTAAGCGTTTTGTTTTTCGTGCCTGGAAACGGTTCAAGAAAACTGGAAATGTCCAAATTTAACACAAAAGAGGTGCCAGACGAACTGCCAGAACGAAGAATAAGATCAAATGTGTGATAGAGCGAATAAGACATAATCCGGCCGTAAATTGAGCAAACAATTTCGAATGTCCCCTGATTCAATGAACAGGCTCTCAGACATGATATGGAATGCAAGCGGTACATGAACCGACGGGTTCACGGGCCGACGGAGCGTGAAAAGCAAGCCAGGATCCACAGTAGCAGAACTCTTTTGGCACGGTGAATGCGAGATTTTATTTTCGGATGATAAGCTCTTCCTCCTTCAAGACAGTCATAACCACCGAAATGATCGCGTGTATGGCAAAAGTCTTGCCAATATTCCAAGAGATAAACTATCTGTAGAACGCATTCAGAATGTATTGAAAATCATGGTATGGGGCGCCGTTTCACGAAGAGGTAACCTTACTGTTCTTTTCATTGAACCTAACGTAAAAATAAACACTGAATATTACATTCAGTAGAAGAACCATCTGCTTCCTCAAGCTTCAATGCTGTATGGAAACACACCATATTGTTTCCAACAGGACTCAGCTCCAGCTCACAAGGCAAAAGACACAAGCGTGGTGCGTGGAAAATTTTCCCGATTTCATCACAAGCGAAGAATGGCCTGCATCTTCGCCGGATCTCAATCTCAATCTTGGTGCGATGGGTTAACAACGCGTTTGCGCTAAGTTAAAGTAAAGGTGCGAGAGCTTTCAATTGAATTAATGTGGTTTATTTCTATAACATTGTCATCTTTCAAATGAAAAATAAATGCTATGATTTGGTTGATTTGTTGGCTGTAATTCCATTTTGTTTTAGTGATACCTATTGTGAGACACCCTGTATCTCTTGATTAATCATAATTAATGACTAGTGCTCAGATTTTTGGTCCCAAATTAAATTCATTATGTAACATTCTTTAAAAGAACTGGAAAACTAGATGCGGCTCTGAAATACATTGTTCTTGCTAAAACATATTTTAAGGAAAAGCGTAATTCTTCGTTGACGATAAAGTTTTTACTCAGTCACTCTTATTTAAAATCATTTTTCTATCCCCCATGAACTGCCGTACAACAATGAACCATGTCAACGAAAATATAACATGAGATATAGAAATTAAAAACCTGCATGAAGATTCAAATGAAAATGACCGCGGCATTAAAGTTCATTTTTCATGAGCCATTTTTGAAAATTCGGTTTTGCTTTCATGAAAGCATCTTCAAATAGATGATGTTTTGAAATGGCATTAACGAAAATAATTTTGAAGGTAAACTGTTTCTTTAAAAGCTATGATGCAAGACCGTTTAGCTGTCAAACAGCTTTTATGGTAACCAAGCTTCTGCCAGAAAAGAGTTTTTACACTTCAAGCTACAATGCCGGCGTCGGTGGTGTAGTGGTAAGCGTGACTGCTACTTGGCACCCCAGTGGGTCTGAGTTCAATCACAGTCGGTATCGGTGGTTTTTCTGAGGCGAAAAAATCTGGTTACGTCTTCGGTTACGTGACAAAATAAAGTGCCCACAAATTCGATATGTTTTCGATAAGTTTCATTGGAAGCCGCCCTCGATTGTTTATGTTTGATATCTTGTTGACGTGTTTGAAGCAAACGCCCAACCTGGTGCATTTGTATACGCCGTGATCGCATTTGATTCAATTGAAAAAATGGAGAATGCAGTGCTTTCGAAAGCAATTCCCCTGTGATCCAAAGGTTGGTCGTTCGTGATGTACAAAACGGTGCAGATGCACCGAGCTGTCGTAGAAGTACAGTATCAGTAAGGCAGCGGTTGGCAAAATTCTTCTGAAGTTTAAAAACGTTTGGATCAGTGGTGGATCGTCTGGCAGAGGCAGGAAGCGGAAAACGGATGCAGACGGACACCAAGATCATGCGCGAAGTCAAGAAGAACTCGAAGGTAACTGTCCGTGAGATTCAGGAAACCCTTCAGTTATCAGTTTCCCGTCGAACTGTTCGTCGCCGTAGCACAGGGGTTGAATAGCAAACTTGCCCGGAAGCGCCCATTTATCAGCAAACGGCTTAAGTTTACTAAGGAGCATGCTGATAAGCCCCTAGAGTTCTGGAAAACGGTTCTCTGGACGGCCGAATCAAAATTCGAGCTGTTTAAGCGAAAGCGGCGGGTTCGTGTTTGGTGCAGATCGGAAGAGGAGCTTCAGGAACACCACATCCAAGGCACGATGAAGCATGGAGGAGGAAATGTTATGGTCTGGGGGTCGTGGGGTGGAGTGGGAAGCATTGTGAAAAATCGATGGGATAATGACGGCAGATTCTTACATCAACATCCTGCGAGAAAATACTGGAGGTTTCCTGATCCAGACGGCCTTGAGAGAGTTCTGTATTCCAGCAGGACAACGACCCGAAGCATACTGCCAAGAAGACCAAGTCTTTTCTTCCGGTCTTTTCGGATCATACCGCTGGAATGGCCTTCACAAGGTCCGGACCTCAACCCCATCGAGAATTTGTGGGCGATTCTCGATGCCAGGGTTGACAAAACTGGTGTTATCAATAAAAATAACTATTTTGAAGCCCTGGAGCGCGCCTGGGAAGAGCTAGATCCACAGCACCTAAAGAACCTGGTCGAGAGCATGTCGAAGCGCCTGCAGGAGTCCTGAAGCGCCAAAGGAGGACACATCAATTATTGAAATGCTTTTATTTTACTTTAATTTATGTTTTCTGTAGCCTAAATGAAGTAGGGCATTTTAATTTTGTCACTGTTTTTTTTTCAACACAAATTGATTTTTTTTCTTTAAGTAAAACTTCTTTTTTTTGCAGTATTCCATAAGTAAAACTTTAAAAGAATATAAAAAATAAGATAATAAAAAAAAGTGTGTTTACTTTAATTTGAATCAAGTAAATGAGAGAAATTTGAAAAACGATAGAGGTGGGCACTTTATTTTGCCTATCAGTGTACTAATGTAGAAACTAAGTATCATAAGTAACACTTTGTTGACTAGAATATCTTTCGTAAATTTGATAAATCTATTGCTGAGGTGCTCCTGAAATATAAATTGAAATGTTTATATGCGTATTTTTTAATTTTTTCTGATCTCAACAAATCATCATCAAGGCAGGTGGTATTACTGTTGGTATTACTATGCTGAAAGTAAATTCAAAATATCACTAAAATTATTGTCATGTTATCTTGTCTCACGTAGGTTTGCGCCTGTTCATGCTAGTGATTTACGTAACGTTGGCGAATATACCACAAAAGTTCAACTCAGTGGACGCAGTGGTTCTACGCCCCAACGTTGGCGAATACTGACAGACAACCCTTCGTGATGGCACGAAAAAAAAATCTTCGAAAGTGTTTTGTTTACCAATGTAAAAATCTTACCGGGTCAAAATTCCCTTCACTATTCTGGTAGCTCAAATCGTTAGAGAGCATTTCTGATTCGTCGGTTATATTTGCGGAACTTTCATGCACAGATTGTGAACCTGATTCATTTGTGTCTGCCCACTGAACGCTTCCATATGATGAATTTCCGGATGAATTGTTAACTGGATGAGTGCTATTAGTATTTTCAGAAGAGCTATCTAAAAGCATAGAAGTTGTGCACAAACGTTCAGAGCGGCCAAATATCAAGTTGTTATACCTGATTTCGGATTTCTGCAGAATGTTCGATCAACTGCATCACTACCTACAGAATTAGGAACACCAGCCGTATTTTTATGCGATGGCTTAGTTTTCATTTGCTATAATAGGTTCCAATTATTTAGTAAGATTACCTATTTAGTATAACATAGTCACATACTTTTCTGACATAATGTTGGTTATACCATGGGTCCATTAGCCAATGCTGATTAGGTCTCCGTTTTCAGCCAAAGAAAACAAAACCAAACCTTACTTTCCTTTAATGTAATAAACCAATTCAAAGCCAACTTTGTTAAAACGCGAGTGTACTTTTGTGAACAGTTGCTGCTGCAATCTATTTCCTTTCTCATAAGGGAAGGTCCATTAATTATGTCACGCAATAAAAGGGGGGGGGGGGTCTAGGATTGGGAAAACGTGACGTGTTTTTTGGTGTCATAATTAAAGGACGCTCCCTAAATGTAAACTCAACACATACAGATACCTGTTTGTTTCCCCTATCAGTTGGCATCTGTAATATAGCACAAGCGAAGGTACGATAGAAACCTGGAAAATTGTTCTGGTGGAAATCTGTTTAACTCTTTCCGAAAGTTTCACATAATATAAGGAGTAGTGAGCTGTTTTGATTTTCACAGTGGTTTACTTCTGATGCAACGTTAAACGTTTGAAACAAGGGTAAATTCAGTTTTCACTAATCTCATTTTCTGGTTTTCTACCGTAACCATAATATGTCAAATGCAAATATGTTTGGATAGCAAAGTTGCCATAAATGATGTTTTTTTTTTTTTTCAAAATCGTTATTGAAGTCAACCACAAAAGCTACGTACCAGCGGGCAGCTGACGTGCAGCCTCTAGGCAGATTTGAAACATGAACATATTAGCAATTAAAACCATAGCTATTTTGTTTTGTGTATTTTACACTGCAGTGAATCGTCAGACTAATCTGCTCAAAATCGGTATTTAGAAAATAAACACTTGTTTTCTCAATTTGCATGCTTGAATTGGAAAAAAATGAATTTTAATTTTCATTTAACTAATCATGTTTTTTGTTGTTGCACGAAGCACGTTATCAATGATTAACAATTCGAAATATCCTC
Organism: Aedes japonicus; assembly: GCA_034211315.2. Taxonomy (NCBI): domain Eukaryota; kingdom Metazoa; phylum Arthropoda; class Insecta; order Diptera; family Culicidae; genus Aedes; species Aedes japonicus. Next base: position 69,737 of record JASCZW010004575.1, on the reverse strand, counting down.
CTTACCGACATGTTACGCTAGGAGTTGACAGCAATTTTTGCTAGAACCAAAGATATAATGTTGTAAGCAATATAAGATCAAACAAAAGCATGTTAATTCCTATGTTTCATGTTTTGAAAATCCTATATTTGACTTTTCGGTTGATGTCTCACAGTCTATGACTTGATATTTCCTCAAAAAAAACTCATTAATGCATATTTTTCATAAGCAGCTTGACAGTCATTATAAAAAAAAACTCATGTTACTAAAATTGATAAAAGATTACAGCATTATATGCTGGCTACAAAGAAGCTAAACAGTTAATAAATATAGAAAAATAATTTATATACTAATATTTCACTGTGAGAAAATATTGTTGAAAAAAAGACTGCCACCGTCGGTTCAGTAAATTGTGTGGGGCGCTAAACTGAAAAGATTACGGTTCTTTGTAAACTTTTCACACTTGCCAAAACAACACACATAGCGCAGGTGGCATTACTTCCAACCAACAACTATTTAAATTGATTGTTTAATTAGTGTTCAAAGATTAACTTATTACTGTTATGTCTGTTTGTCTGTGATATAAAAATACAAAAATATTATACTTATTAATTAGAAAAAAAAATCAACATTTACCTTCCTTTCTCGACTTTATTAAAACAAAATAGTTGGCAACCATGTATAATCATTGTTGTCCACCGTGTCATTTTCAGTAAGCGTGCGTGTTGTTATCCGATCGTGTTTGTCTCTTCGCGTCTCTACAAGTTTCATGTGTTTGATCGTTAAAATGGGAAAATCGTCGAAGAAATCTGCGACAAAGAAAGTCGCGACAGCAAAAGTGATGCGAAACGTTCGAAATGAGGCTAATTCCAAAAATTTGCAGTTTCCGCTGGATTCTAAACAGGTTATATTTGATGCTCCAATCTAACCTCAAATCTATTGAAATCTAACCCATCTTTCTTTCAGTCACAGGTGCTATCCTTGAAGAACAAAAGGACGGTTAGTAGCGAAAAGAAGCGGAATACGGATAACCGTAAAAATACGACAACTGCAACAGTTTCATGTCCCAACCGCCCGACTGTTAGGTCAAATAAAAAAAAGAATGTTACACCAATAGCACAAGCTTCGCCAGCTTCTTCAGGAAGATGACGCTAAATTGAACGAATGGGATTCCCTTTCAGGTTATGTCTCATTTCCAAATGATGTAAATACTTGTTCTACGGATCAAGCAAATACTGGAATCAATGAATCTTTTCGACACGGAAATCCTACCGATCGTACTCTACAATCTGATTCTGGAGCGGCAGTTAATCAAGATCCTGTGCACGCTTTGGCTGATGTCAGAAATCATTTTCCCACCAGAAAAAAGTTCAGTAATCGCATAATCAGATAGAGGAGCAACGTTTTTTGAGGAGGTCAGCGCGATGAACCCATTTTCGTCTTCACCAGTTCCTATAATTGATTCTGGTAAGTTACAAACATTTTCTGTTAAAATTTGCCGTTAATTCTGGAAAGAGATCTCATAGTAAGAAATAGAAAGTTACCTATTTTTTAAAACAATGTTTAGCACTTGAACTGAACTTTGTTTCTATGTATGTGATATATTGATTCTTCTTGTTTTACTGCTTGAATTTGTGGAAAACAATCGAAGATAGACGACTTAACTGAACAAAACAAAATGTTGGTTACACAAAACAAGAAACTAACACATTTAAACAAGGAAAGCAACATCCGATGCCTTGCACTAATGGATTCCTTGAATGCGAAAGTTCTGGGAATGCCACAGGATGCAATCAGAAATGGAAAGGTTTCCAGACAAGGAAAAATTGAGAAAGTATTCGGAAGCTGCCGGAAGTAGAGACTACATATTTGTTAAACTGCTGCTTCTCGAAATTTCTCCTGACGGATTGCAAAATATGACTGTTACCGGTCGCGCATCCAACAATCCAAATGGACGAAAAGGAGGCGAACGGTTTCCTGAAAACGAATATTCGGAGAAGATTGGTTTCGATCCTGTTAAAGTTGAATACATTGAAGGTGAGATTTCGATTCGATCAATTAAACATGGTAAACTTAAAAGGTTGTTTTCTCTTTAAGCGCGTTTTGTAGAACATCGTCGCTACCAGGGAGATTCGTCTGCTGTCACAGCCAACAAGATGAAGGGTTGTCGTGGATTAATGGCACGCGTTATTTCTTACTACGGCAATAAGTAGTTTGTTCTTGTGCCATTTTCAGATTTTGATGTTGAATTTTAAAGAAATTATTTTATTTTTATTGCTTATGCACTGTACTGACCATAAACGCGAAGCAATCAATAACCGTCATGATTTACTATGTTAAAGGGACAGTTATGCATTTATGTGCAGTATAGTTTATGATAAATTCTTTTTTATATTAATCATCTTCTTCTATTATCTTTAAATGTATCGTTTGATTACATATACCTATCTGTTGACATCTTAACTTGTTTAAAAATAAACTTTGAGAGTAAAATCAAAACGTGTTTTTATTTATTGATAACACATCATTAAAATGATTTGAGAATTGCATTCCGTATGTATCGATCATCTGGTGATAAACTTTTGATTTAATTCATACTTCTATCTGTTACTCGTTGTGTTAGCAACTTGTTATTCTTTGTTTTATACAATGTTATGAACTATATATATTGTATCATAAAATGTTGCTTGGTTTATTACATATTTGATATGATTATAACAGCATTTGTGATTTATTTGTTACGAACAAGCTATTTTATTGTTATGAATTGAGTTATTTTAACAACATCCTGCATCTGGTTTATAATAAAACTTGTTAGAGAAATTCATTCTCACACCATAACACAGGTTAATATAATCTTGTTAGCGCCTTCTAGTCGGGCAGCGCCGGTTTTGTCTCAGTTCTGTCTCAGTTCTTCCCAATTTTACACATTGAGGATGTATGCTAGTCCCAAGCACCATCTGTTGGTGCTCTGTGTAATAATAGCTGATCTGGCAATAACGGAGTAGCAACCTTGGGCGGTCAATCGTTCTCATGCTCATGCTCCTGACTCCGACTTGCGATAACCGGAAAGAGTCAGGCTGTATCAGGGTTGAGTCAGGGTCTTGGACAGTGGCAATATAGACTTCTGAATTCAATTAAACCTAAACCTTGATACCCACCAGATTCCTCAGGCACTACTTTATTGTATTACTTCTTGAAGAATCTGATTTTGCTTTTTGAAAGCAGCACTATTGAGAGCTGACTTGCTGCTGTCGGCTTCTTCAGAAGCCATTTGTCTCCTATTCGTTCATGAGCCATTTAGCTCCTACAACCGACTCAATCGACTCTAGTATTCCCCCAAGCACAGTGCGAAAAAGTACATGAATCGCAAAGAATTCAATATTTAAGCTCTGAGTAACACGAAATTACTCTCTAATATCTCAATATCTATGGCCGGAGGAGACCGCAGTAGTTCAAAGAAGCCTAATCTTATGTAATTTTTGTTTTCTAGAAATCGAATGTAGGTAATTGCATTCACCACACAGGTCGGCGAACAAAGGTATTGCTGGGTTTTTTGTCCACTTCTCCTGTATTGTTAAATTATACTCGTGTACCTATGAGAGCTACGGTAGTCCAGATAGGCCTGAAAAAAATCCAAGAAAACAAACGAAAGTCGTTTCGTGCACCATAAGAGTCATTGAACTATCCTAAATTGAAAAAAAAAAAACCATTTTTTCTGTGTACAAAATTCATGATTCATGAAAAAATATTTTCAGTGCACAAACAGCATTTGTTTTGATGACACAAATATCAGTTATTTTCGGCTTAAAAAACTAGATAGCTAAAACACACCTGCCACTTGCCATAAACAATACTGTTCTTCACACAAGGCCCATTTTACTCGCACCTGCCCCTGCAGGCAGAATACCTTCTCTCGATCGAAATGCACCCTGAGGGGAGGTGGAATGTCAAAACGTAAAACTAACAACAACATTCTACCAAAGTAGCCTCAGGTGGCATGAATTTAAATAGTGTCCGGTGCGATAATGCTAGGCAACAGGAAGTGCTTGGTTCGCACGAAAGATCCCTACCAACCGGTCAATGTTACCAACCTCATCATAATCCTCACGAGCGACATATTTGAGCCGATGTGTTTTATGGTCCGATATTATCTAAAAAAAACTGATTCGAAATATCCAACGGAAACTTTTTCCCTCACATCCGACGACGTAAATCGATTTTTCTCCTCCGGCGCGGAACCAATTCGACTTCATCGAACGCCCCCGCTGATGATGGAGCGTGGATTTGAAACAGCCGTCCTCGGGCTACGAAAATCCATTCGAATATGTTAATTGCGACCACTTGGGAAACTGCCATGACCTTTGGTGGAATTTTCAGCTCACCAACGACTGACCGTTCAAATTATTCATAAAACACACACACACACAGCCACACATTGGAGTTCAAAATCCGCCGAGAAAGCAGGAAACCTAACCGTGAAGGGACGACCAGAGTAGCTCTTCCGTGGTATATTTAGCAGCAAGGTTTCGGCCCATTTCGGCAAGCTACAAATCCGTTCCATTTGCGCGTCACCGCCTCACTGAGTTAGCGTGCGTGTGCGTGTGTGTGTGTGTGACGAAAAAGGACAATTTCACGGCAATATGCTATTTTACCTCGGCTCAGACACATTCGAGAACGATACCATCTCATCCGCCGCCGGGTGGACCATTCTAAGCGTGTGGAAAATTTACACTTCCAAATGATTCGAAAAGTCAATTTGTTAATAATTGAGTAAAGTTTTGCCCTTGCATGGGGACAAGAGCCGGGCTGTACCATCAGTTACTACTGGGTTCGGTCTGACAACGACGACAGCAGACGCGGATGACACCTGGATGTACCGTCTGTCTGTGTTTGGATGATGGCAATGTCTCTAGAGCTTGGCGCTGTGTCCCGCAAGAGGCGATATTACAGTACGGAGGTAATTATACATCACACCATCGTCTGGCACATTGCCGCAGGGGTGTCAAAAGCCATGACGGTTTATTGAGCTGGATAGTTAGGGTGGAAACTTTTCGAGGGTAATTTTAGTCATTGGGGCCTGTTTTTGATGGATTGGCGAGCCACACGCAATGCATACATTGTTGTTGATTCTTGATACCAATGGCTTCAGACAGATGCTTTTCGAATGGTATTTCGGTTATAGCACTCTTTTGCAACTGTTCCAGTGGGGCACAAAGCTTTCGCGAGATGTTCTGAGCTTCTGAAAGAACTTCCGCGTTTCTCAAGTGCTGATTTAGGTTCTGATTTCGATTATGTCTGGGAAGCGCCGTCCATCAAGATGTGCTGGAAGAAGGTGGCCATACTCTTGGAGAAGGCAAGTTCAATAAGTCTTAGACCGTTGTCATTTGTCCACTGATGAATACTGAACTTTTCAATCGTCGGGCTAAACTCCTCTTCCAGGACGACCTGAGCAATCAAGTCTATCAATTCTCCTATACTTCGGACAGTATACGGGAGATTCCAATGCCCTTGGGGGATGTTTAGTCAGTGAACCTGTGGACTTACATTGGCGAATGTCCCATAACTGTCACCATGCAATGCTCAATCACTGTGAGATACTTGGTGTGCAGGAGTTTTCGTTCTGCACTGTGTTTTTAATAACAAGCTGATTCACTACACGCAAGTTGGTTTAGTTTATTAAATCACTGTTACACATGCATTTAACTTTCTAGTATTTTTACTTAACGTCTAATTTTATTCACTTATCTTAACATTTAACACATAGAACTTTATACAATTTAAAGAAGTGTCGACGTTCGAAACGGACTGATCACAGTGAGCTGTCGTGTGTGCACTGACGATCCTCCTCGATGTCCACCTCAATGTCATCGATAACCTTTGTGTAGAGATACCTTCGGGTTACACCGTCTGCTCTCCCGCTCAAATCCAGCAGATGCAGCATCTCAGCCTCTCGGAGATCCCATTGGGATGTGGTGGTGGATAGGATCACTTGATTCGGGATGAGTGCGCCTAGCCTGCTGTTCGATGAAACATTGTATCGTCGCAATTTGTGTCGCTTCGGTTGACGAGTGTTGTTCTGGGCTATTTGCATGTTATATGCAAACATCCTGCCTCCCCCAGAAATAACTATTTCTGAACGTTGATAACGCTAGCTGTTGTGGACTAACTGTTACTCTTCGTCTTCTCGATGATTCCGTCTTCCACGTTGATCCTCAGTCATTAGTTGATTGGCACATGAAAAATAAGACCCGGTAGATCCGGAGATTTCTAGTATATTTATTGGACAGGTCCTTACCTTGGACCCTAAGATATAGAGCCTTGTATTTTTGATTTCTACGGTGATCATTCCGGGTTGCACTTCTACTTTTAATTGTTGTTGCCGACAACATTGCCGACGTTAGATGATTTTTCTTCGTTCGATGATGATGATACTGGTAGCAGACACAGCTTTGCCACAGGTCGAGTGATGAATCCACGAGCCGTTTGAAGGGTAACAACTCGAACAATGCCGTCCTTGCCGGGATGCAGTTCATGTATTCTTCCAGTTGGCCATCGCATCGGTGATAGGTTTTCCTCCTTAATAATTGCAAGACGATTCTTCTCAATTTGCACAGGTGGGTTACACCATTTGGCTCTTGGTTGTAACGTAGCCAAGTATTCAATGTGCCATCGATTCCAAATTTCCTGGAACATTTTTTGGGTCTGCTGCCATTGCGTTAACCGGTTGTATGGGATAGAATCGAGATTGATGTCTGGAACAGCTTTCAATTCCGAACCCACTAGGAAATGGCCAGGAGTTAGAGGAGCCAAGTCAGAAGGGTCGTCGCTTAATGGAGTGAGTGGACGGGAATTTAGACAGCATTCTATTTGCGCTAGAAGTGTCTCCATATCATCATACGCCAAGACTCGAGGGCCTAGTACCCGAACAAAATGTTTTTGTGCTGATTTTATTGCTGCCTCCCAGAGCCCGCCGAAGTGAGAGCCTTTGGGAGGGTTAAAGTGCCAATGGATGCCATTTTCCGTGCATCTCGAGCTACCTGATCTTTGTACTCTGAGCTACTCAAAAGCCGTTTCAGCTCGTTCGACGCGCCCACAAAGTTCTTTCCATTGTCCGTGTATACATCGGAGCACAACCCACGCCGTGACACAAATCGCCGGAACGCTTGCAGGAACTTGGAAGTACTCAAGTTTGAGACAAGTTCAAGGTGAACTGCCTTTGTCGCAAAACATACAAACACGGCTACGTATGCTTTGATGGGTGCATCGCGCCTATGCCGTGGCTGTGTGAAGATTGGTCCCCAAAAGTCTATGCCAACTCTAGAGAAGGGCCGTGATGCAATTACACGAGCAGCCGGGAGCTCGGACATGAACTGTTCGATGAGCTTTGGTCGTGCACGTACACATGTGACACATTTGTGTACGATTTGCCGTGCCACACTTCTTCCACCCAAAAGCCAATATCGAAGTCGAATCGTGTTGACCATCAGCTGAGGAGCAGCATGCAGCAGTTTCTGATGGTACGACAACAATAGCAATGTCGACAGAGAGTGAGAGCCTGGTAGCAGGATTGGATGCTTGAAGTCCTCATGTTGTGTTGATCGTCCCAAGCGACCACCGATCCGAATGATGTGTTCGTTGGTGACAGCATCGGATGAAACCATTTGAGTCGAGAGCCTTTTGAAACTGACTGTCCGTTCTCCAATCGCTTCCACTCGTCCGAAAAGCATTGTTGTTGCAGTAATCGAATGAGCGCATGTTCGGCCGTTTTGAGTTCTTCGGTCGTGAGAAAAGTGAATTTCCTTTCATTCTGGGCCTTCGTAGGAAAGAAAAGAAGCGAAGCCAGTAGGCAGTAGCACGTACCATCTTCGTATAGTTGGAGAAATTTGATACGAACTCGTCGATGAAGGAAGATGTGGTAATAACAGATGCAGAAACCGTAGTAGTTTTTCGTCGTTCCGTATTGCTATCATCATTTGGTCCACAGTGTAGTCCAGGAACAGGCCAATACTCTTTCTCCTTCTGCAGCCATGTTGGGCCTTTCCACCAGAGTTTATTCGTAATGAGATCTGAAGCCAAACAACCACGCGAGATGATGTCAGCTGGGTTTTCGAAACCTGCAATGTGGTTCCAAGTACAATGCTGTGTCGCATGCTGAATTTTGGAAACCCTGTTAGCGACAAATGTTGTCCAAATGGATGGAGTTGCTTTGAGCCAATTAATAACAGTGGTGGAATCAGTCCAGAAGATGGTAGAGAATTTGATCCTAACGGAAGCGACGATTCGTTGATACAACTCGGCAGAGAGTAGCGCACCACACAGTTCGAGCCTAGGCGTACTTTGTTTCTTTAGAGGAGCGATTCTGGACTTCGACGTCAGAAGAGCAATTTTGATTTGTCCACAGTTATCGATTGACCTCAGGTATGCACAACAACCGTATCCAATGTCGGAAGCATCCGAAAACAAGTGAAGTTCAATCTCGACCGAGTTCGGGAGAAGAACAAAACGATCAATTCTTAATTCGTTTAACGATGGAAGATTCGAGTGGTAGTTGATCCATTGATCCTGTAAACTAGTTGGAAGCTCTCGATCCCATTCCCAAATTGTTCCATTTTCGTCCCTTAGTGTCCATAGTGTTTGCATGAAGGCCTTGGCTTTGACGACGACTGGACCGACAAGCCCTAAGGGATCGAAGAGTCGAGCAATATACGACAGCGTTAGACGTTTCGTAATTACGACGTTCGGTGGTAGTGGAAGATCGATTTTATACTTCAGCATATCGCATACTGGTTCCCAGTGCAAACCGAGCGTTTTAATGGTTTGGTCACGATCGAGGTCGACAGAATTTCGTGAGGCACGATTTTCTGGTAATATGCCTTCTAAGACACCCTCACAATTTGACGCCCATTTTCTCAGATGGAAACCTCCCTTAGAAAGCATACCGTTGAGTTGATCTCGAAGTTCGATTGCCTCTGCAATGTTTCTTGCACCAGAAAACAGGTCATCAACGTAAAATCGTTCTCGACGATATTTGCTGCCACTGGAAAATTGTTGGCTTCGTCCCTCGCCAGCTGCTTCAAGACACGTGTCGCCAAATAAGGTGCCGATGCTGTTCCATATGTGACGGTCTTGAGCACAAATGTTTGTATTGGTTGGTCAGGAGATGATCGCCAAAATATACAAAGATAAGCATAATCGTCAATGAAGTGTAGCACTTGACGATACATTTTCTCAGCGTCGGCGATTAGAACGATCTGGTGAGTTCTGGAACGCATAATAATCGATCGCAAATCATCCTGCACGATCGGGCCGACTAACAAAGCATCGTTGAGTGATATTCCCGAGCTTGTTTTGCTAGACGCATCAAAAACGACGCGTAGCTTTGTGGTGGTACTACTCTCACGAATGACAGGATGGTGTGGAAGATAGTACTTTGGATGAAGGGAATCTCCGAAGTCGCTGAGTGGCGCCATGTGACCCAATTGAAGATACTCAGCCATGAACTCACGATACTGCTGAGCAATCGAATCATTTTTTGATAGTCGATTCTCCAATAATCGAAAACGATGGAGGGCCGATTTCTGGTTGTCACCCAGTCGTTGAATAAAAGATTCTTTGAAGGAAGTCGTACCATATATCGACCAGATATATCACGAGCAACAGTACGCTGGAAGAACTCTTCACAAGCAGTTTCGTCCGGGGAGTGATTAGCAGGAGATGAATCCTCTTCAATTTTCCAAAACTTTTCCATACCATTGTGTAGATCGGCTATGGTAGCAACGTTGCAGCTGACTGGAGATTCGCGATGACCATGAGTAGTTTTGCCTGATACGACCCATCCAAAAACCGAGTTGGTAAGTGACGGAAGAGAATCTCCAAGATAAATGCGTCCAGGAATCGCGAACAAATCAAAGAAAATCTCTGCTCCTAGCACGATATCGACCGTACTCGATTGGAAGAACGCTGGATCAGCAAGGTCAATGTTTGAGGGAATATTCCAACGATCGATGTTTAGGTTGACGGATGGAAGATCGATGGTGACCTTGGGCAGAATAAGCAAGTCGATGCATGTGGAGTAACTAGAATTTCGGGATTTAACGACGGCTCGAAATTGATGCTTCACAATGGAAGAGGCCTTTCCTATTCCTGCTATCGGTACGTCGACTCTCGTTCGTGTGACAGTCATCACCTGAGAGAGATGAGTGGTAGCAAAGCAACATTCGCTCCCGGAATCCAAAAGAGCTCGTGCGAAATGTTCCTTCCCGGTGTCATCGACAACAACCACCACGGCAGTGGCTAGAAGAACCTTTGATCTCGCAGAAAGCTGTGAGTTGCATCCTTTCACACCTGAATGAGCTGCATTGATAGTGTCCGTTGACGCTTGCAACGATATTGGTGACGGCTGCCGATCTTGAGAGGAAGTGGTAGGTGCAGGATTGTTTGAACTTTGGTGGTTAGTCATCGATGTTGATGCAGTATTCCCAGTGCTCCATGAATTGGTGCATAGTTGAGTGTGGTGACGAGATTTGCATTTTCGGCAACAGATATCCGAGGGACAGTCGCGTGCCATGTGTCCCTTACGGAGGCAGTTGCGACATAGTAGATGTCGTTTGATCAGTTTCTCCTTCTCCTCAATCGGCATGTGGCTGAAGATGTTACACTGGTAGATAATATGTTCCTGTGGGCAGAAAAGGACCTGGTCGTCGATTTTCTTGGAAAGCTCCATGGCTACCGACACGAGGATTCGATGGTTTACGAACTGGTTGAGGTTGTTGAAGGTCACCTTGCTTGCAAGACACTTGTAGTAGAACGTTGACTCTACGCTGGATAAAGTCCGTAAGATCCTTGAAGACAACGTTGTCACGAGTCGCCGAAAATTCCTCCCAATCTCGTCGAGTCACGGGGTCGAGACGGCTTGTGAGAAAATGAATCAGCAAGATATCCCAATATTCGGTATTCTCTCCTAGCTGTTTCAGCACTCTGACGTTCGCTTCAAATTTCTCGACTAATGAATGCAGCTCAGCAGATGACTCTCGACGAAGGACCGGAAAGTCGAACAGGGCCTGAACATAATTGCGCTTTAGTACCTTTGGGTTTTGGAAGTGTTCGATCAAGAGGTTCCATGCAACAGGATAGTTGGTGCCGCTAATAGGTATAGTTTGTATCAGTTTAAGTGCTTCTCCAGCTAGCGACGATCGAAGGTAATAAAACTTTTGAATACTGGAAAGTTCCGACGAAGAGTGGACAAGCGATGCGAACAAGTCATGAAAGTTAAGCCAGCTCTCATAATTTCCAGTGAACGTAGGCAGCTTGACATCGGGCAGCTTGACATGATTCGAACTATGGCTTTGAGTTTGGGGGGCGGAAGAGGGTGCACTTGCAGCAGGGACTTGGCAGTGTTGCAGAAGAAAACCCTTAATTTTGTAAAATTGTGTCTCAAATTCGGCTCTATCTTTAAAATATTGTTCTACAGCTTCAGGGGGTTCCTCACAAGTTTCTAGCTCCGTTTGTACCTTATTGAACTCCGTCCACAGCGACACGACCGCTTCTAGGCGTACTGGCACTTCCGCTCTGTCTCTTTCTTCTTGGTAGGCAACGACGAAATTCTTGATCAGCGTGAACGACATTAAGATGCTGCGACGTCTCGTCTTCAGATGGCGTAACTTTCTCTCCGTGGCTGACATGATGAAAACGAAGAGTCGAATACGGATCTTCTTGAAGGCAAAATTGCCTTGGATTTCAAAAATGCTCCTTCTTTCGAACTGCAACTTGTCCTAGACCAAAGTAGAAAATCTACAGCAATGGCGTTTCTCTCCAGTTAGATGGTGGCTTGATTGCAGTTAGATGGTGGCTTGATTGGTCTCGGATGGCAATTGGCTCCTTGATTGCCGTGACAATATAATACGGCCAATTTTTGGCACTCTGGTTATACTGGTCGGTGATTACTAACCAGTAATTGCAGTCCGGGATACTTCCGTTTGATGATGAAACATGCAAGCAAAATTGACCCGGTAGACGAGCGATAAAAGTGTAGAGCGATTGGAATATCACTCACCTGTTTATGCATTTAACAATGCCTTTGACAATAATTTCTAACCAGCTTTGTTTTCCGAATCGATTGACGATGGCGAACGGTGGCGAATGTAATGGATTTCACCAGTTGAATACCTTATTCACATGCAGGCAGGAATGGCGCTGGTGCCATTTGCAGAATGTTCTCCGGGTGATCGGAATGGAGTCGACGACCATCCGGTTCGAAGGACCAGATGTTTAGTCAGTGAACCTGTGGACTTACATTGGCGAATGTCCCATAACTGTCACCATGCAATGCTCAATCACTGTGAGATACTTGGTGTGCAGGAGTTTTCGTTCTGCACTGTGTTTTTAATAACAAGCTGATTCACTACACGCAAGTTGGTTTAGTTTATTAAATCACTGTTACACATGCATTTAACTTTCTAGTATTTTTACTTAACGTCTAATTTTATTCACTTATCTTAACATTTAACACATAGAACTTTATACAATTTAAAAGAAGTGTCGACGTTCGAAACGGACTGATCACAGTGAGCTGTCGTGTGTGCACTGACGATCCTCCTCGATGTCCACCTCAATGTCATCGATAACCTTTGTGTAGAGATACCTTCGGGTTACACCGTCTGCTCTCCCGCTCAAATCCAGCAGATGCAGCATCTCAGCCTCTCGGAGATCCCATTGGGATGTGGTGGTGGATAGGATCACTTGATTCGGGATGAGTGCGCCTAGCCTGCTGTTCGATGAAACATTGTATCGTCGCAATTTGTGTCGCTTCGGTTGACGAGTGTTGTTCTGGGCTATTTGCATGTTATATGCAAACAGGGGATTTGCAGTTCTACGTACTGAAATTCCAATTCCTTGTCCTGTTTCGGCACTGTGCTCCGTAGATTCCAGTCCGCATTCTGAGGTTGATGTTCCTGTGATTGCTTGCTTTTCAAACATGGTTTACAAGGCCTGACGCCAATCCCCTGGCTTTTTGGAAGGCCATAGAGCACAGTTGAATTTAGAGTCTCACGCTGGTTCAAGGACGGAGATCAAGCCACCCATGAAATGGGGAATAGTCACTGCTTTGAGCCTCTCCTGACATGGACAACAGGAACCTAGGTGTTGTATTGGCATTTTTTTCAAAACACAGTGCTTAATATTTTGCTGAAAACATGTCCTTCTTTCATCCCACGAGAGATAAAGGGTGTCCCACATCAAATTGCATCACGGAAAAAGCGCTGTAGAAAATTACGTGGTTGACCGATCCTTTTCAAACTTTTAAACAATAAAACACATCTCATCAGTAAGCTTCTGGCATCTTTATGTCATTCAACTTCAAAACCATTACCGTACGCTCACACTCCACCGCACCGCTTAACTCCACTCATTAGGTTCTGTACAGCATCTGGCTGCAGTTTCTTCTGTTCGGAAACCCACTGTTTCTCCATGTCTTCCTCAAAGATTCGACCTTTTTGGGATGCTTCCGTAGTGCTTGCATCATGATAGCCCAGCATTTTTCGATGGACCATCGTAATCTTAATTTATGCTCATATCTTTGGGTACGAAAGAGACCCCGTTGGCTTCGTACCACTCTAGGACAACATTTGAATAGTGGCACGAAGCTAGATCCGGCCAGAAGTTCGTAGAGCCCTCGTGTCGCTTCAACAGAGGAAGCATACGCTTCTGTAGACACTCCTTGAGGTAGATCTCTCCGTTTACAGTCCTGGTAGTCCCAAAAGGCTTCAAAAAGTCGCTTGCCAAATCATGTAGTTCTTGGCAAACTTTGAAAGTTTCTGCTTCCTTACTTCCTTCGGGACATCAAACTTGTGCTGGGTGGTGAAGAACAGTAGTCCCGGAAGTCCGCCTTGACGTTAGTCGCATCACCAATGATGAGACAATGAGGCTTCGTCAGCATCTGGGTTTACAGTTTCCGGACAGACCCGTGACTTTCTCACCATATTTTGCCGTTCGTCACTATTTGGAGCCTTCTGCACTTTGTACGTATGCTGTCTCTCCCGGTCCTCTGAACGAAAGACTTGGGCAGATTGAAATTTTTGGCCACATCCCTGACCGAAGCATTGGTATTCCGCTTAAATGCTTTCATGATACGCTTGTGATCCTGATTCTTACTAATAGAACATCCATTCTAATCGCATTTTTCCTTCCGTTCTATGCTCAGGGTTTCGTAGTTACGATTAATCACACTATTCACCGTAGACAGCACGATTTCGAGTTGTTTTCTGATGTCCCGACGAGAGAGTTGATAATTTTGTGAAATTTTATACAGTGTTTTTTTTTGTGATGCAATTTGATGTAGGACACCCTATAGCCAACAATAAATAACGTCGTGTATTTTTTTTTTTTTTTGTAACTTTATTAGAGTGGCTTTCAGCCTCTTGGGCTAGTTCGCCACTTAACGTCGTGTATTTTCACCAGCCGCCAGGAGTTTCGAACAATTTGGCTCAGCTTAGCTTTTAGCTTTAGCTTATTTAGCTTAGCTTTTAGCTTAGCTTTAGCTTAGCTTAGCTACAGCTTCAGCTTTAGCTTAGCTTTAGCTTAGCTTTAGCTTAGCTTAGCTTAGCTTTAGCTTAGCTTTAGCTTAGCTTTAGCTTAGCTTTAGCTAGCTTTAGCTAAGCTTTAGCTTAGCTTTAGCTTAGCTTTAGCTAGCTTAGCTTTAGCTTAGCTTACTAGCTTAGCTTTAGCTAGCTTTAGCTTAGCTTTAGCTAGCTTTAGCTTAGCTTTAGCTAGCTTAGCTTTAGCTAGCTTTAGCTTAGCTTTAGCTAGCTTTAGCTTAGCTTTAGCTTAGCTTTAGCTTAGCTTTAGCTTAGCTTTAGCTTAGCTTAAGCTTAGCTTTAGCTTAGCTTTAGCTTAGCTTAAGCTTAGCTTTAGCTTAGCTTTAGCTTAGCTTTAGTAACCTTGTTTGTAAACAAAGCCGTTGGTTGTGTTTTTCTACTAGCTTTTGAAAGTTCGGATTTTACGTGTTTTAGAGTTCTTTAATTCGTGAATTTGTGTTCTGTGAATCATTAAACTGCCAATACACCCGTGCCTAGCAAAGTTATTCAGAAATTCTGGTTTGAAGGTCTAAAACTCGGTAGTGCAGGATGGAGGAGCGTTGTCATGGCTGTGCAGTTTCGATAACCGATGAAAATGATCTCGTCACTTGTCAAGGGTTCTGCAAGTCTACGTTCCATCTCAAATGCTCACACCTCAGTGCGAGTGTTTGGGCAGATATCAGATCTAGTTCGATGATCTACTGGATGTGCCCATCGTGCAGAAAATTGATGAGTAGTACCCGTTTCTGCGGCGCACTGAGTGGTACGAATGATTTGCTACAAGCAGTTATGAGCCAACAAAGTCAGATGCTGGATCCCTATGCAATCCTTACAATATACATCAGCCTCGTTAGGACTAAACTCGACTTCGCGAGTGTGATATGGCGACCACAGTACGAAGTGCATATCCAAAGGCTAGAGGAGTTCAGAAAAAGTTCCTGAAATTTGCTTTGAGGAATCTTGGATGGAGTGGAGAACGGTTGCCAGCATACGAAGACCTCTGCTGTCTGGTTGACATTGACACAATCAGTAGTAGACACAAAATCGCCGACACAGTATTCTTCTGCAATATATTAAGCGGGCGGATTCAGAGTTCGTTGCTTTACGATCGACTCAGCTTCAATACCAGCCCGGTTTCTCTACGTCGACGAAGGGTTTTCGATCCTCCATTGCGGTCAAGAAACTACACGCAGCACGAGTCCTACAAGCAGATTTATGAATGAGTTCAACAGACTACAGGATGTAATTTCTATTAATATGACAACAGAAGTAATTCGTGGTAGACTAAGAATATATTTTAGAGGCCAACTAAGTGTGTAATGTGTAAAATATGTATGTCGTATTCTAATTTTAAGAAGGGTTACGGGCTTTCAGCCTATAGTCCAAATACAAATACAAACCATACAAACCTTTAGCTTAGCTTTAGCTAGCTAGCTTTAGCTTAGCTTTAGCTTAGCTTTAGCTTAACTTTAGCCTAGAGCTATTAGCTTAGCTCTAGCTAGCTTTAGCTAAGCTTTAGCTTAGCTTTAGCTAGCTTTAGCTTAGCTAGTTTTAGCTAGCTTTCTAGCTTTAGCTTAACGAAGATAGTCTTTAGCTTAGCTTAGCTAGCTAGCTTAGCTTTAGCTTAGCTTTAGCTAGCTTTTAGCTTAGCTTTAGCTAGCTAGCTTAGCTTTAGCTTAGCTTTCTAGCTTAGCTTAACTAGCTTAGCTTTAGCTTAGCTTTTAGTTGAAGCTAGCTTAGCTAGCTGGCTTAGCTTGTATTTAGCTTAGCTAGCTTTAGCTTAGCTTTTAGCTTAGCTTTTAGCTTAGTATTTAGCTTAGCTGAATAGCTTATGCTTTACTGACCGCACGTATCAATGGTTGTTACTCCGTGATTGATCAGAATCAGTGAAATTGCACAATTAATCAACTGAATGGGGCTGGTACTAACCGGTCATTCTCACCGTATACGTTTCAGTGACTCAATTTCTATATTAATCAATAACGGCGCGCCAGAGGGAATAGGGAAGGAAAGTTAGTATGACCTTTGCTGTTTGGGGACCGTGTTTACCTCTGCATCCCCACAAAGGAAGGAGGTTTTCTATGTTAGTACCGTTAGGCTTGATGGATCAGAATTCACCTTGATAAGTGATGTGATCATATAGTATAGTTGATACAATTGAGGGGACAGAAACGATAACTATTACCAGTTTTGCTCTGCGTTTTTGAGAGCACTTATCACCTTTTAATTGTCTGCAAATCCTGGTTGGCGTTTTGCTTCTTCCAAGGTGCAGGTCTATGAATTCTTGTGATCAAGGCTGTCAATATTGTCAATTGCATTTTTTGACATCTAATTATCATTCCTCTTAGGAAAAACGGCAACTTAATCAGTAAAATGAAAAGCGCTTACCCGGATAATCAGCAACAATCAGCAAATGTGTACCAATGGGTCCGTCCTCGATATCCATTTACACCGGATTTTAGTTCTTCTTAACATACAAACGATGTTCAGGTCTGTGATTATAAACACAGCATCCACTGTCACACGCGACGGTTATTGTTAAGATTCTTATGTAGTTAAATTTCATCACCTCTTCAACCTTTTTTCCATGAGTTGGTTTTACCAAATAATTTTAACAGCCAATAGTGCGTCGTAAGAAGACGACGAGGAATACCTGCTATTTCGTTTGGCTCAAGGTGAGTAACTGAATGCATGTGTTTCATTTAAACGGTATTAGATAATGCTGATTTGTAATTTGACAGTTGAAAAAGAAAAGGTCGAGGAGAGGGTCATGTCCTGGAAGACGCCCCAGCGGCAACCGTGATTTCCGTTACGGTCATCTGAAGCCCTTCCAATACTACTTTAACGACACGTCCATCTAAGATGAGAAGGGAGATGTTCCTGGATACTACGCGACAACTAGAGTCATCTGATGACTTTTCCAGCTAAGTTGCGTTCTGTTAGAACAGTGCACTGCAGCCTTACAGATAATGGCGTACGGTTCTTCAAAAATGTGAGGACCGGGGAGTCCACAAGACCCTGTGGATTTTTTTGCAAAGCTATTCCGATTACTCATGAGCCGCAGTATTTCATCCCACAACTCCGAAATAAGTAAAGAAACTGATGAACGAAAATGCTTCCCAAAAGTTCGAAAAAATCACATAATTTCGATTAACTTCCAAGAAACTCAGGCATTCATTCAGAAGTTCAGGATACTACTAAGCAAATTCAGAAAAACAACCAGAAGTTTGTGCGATTCTCTCAATGTTTCGAAAGAATCCACAAAAATCAGAGAAGTTTCCAGAAAATCAGGAACTTCAGAAGAAGTTTAGGAAAAATCTATGAATTTTCCATAAATTTAGAGAGTTTCACATGAGTTCAGAGAGCTTCCCAAAAATTAAGGGATCTTCCCAGAAGTTCAGGGAACCATCCAGAATTTCAGAAAACTTATCTGAATTGTTTGGGTATTTCTCAGATGTTCATAGAACTACCCATAAAATTAGAGCAAATCCCATAAGTTTAGAGAACTTTCTTGAAATTCATGAAGCTTTTCAAAGGTTTCGTAGAGGTTCGGAGAACTTCTAAGCAGTTCATTAAACTTTCCAGAAATATAAGCTACTTCTCTTCAGGGAATCTCCTTGAAGCTCAGGGTACTTCCCAGTGATTCAGAAAACTTCCAAAAATTTCAGGAAACGTCCAATAAGATCAGGTAACATCTTCAAAGCTCAGCAAACTTTCCAGAAGCTCAACGAACGTCTCAGACGTTCAGATAACGTCCCAGAAATTCAGGGTACTTCTAAAGATTGTTTTAGCACTTTCAAAGTGAAGAAAACATTTCAAAGATTTTTGCATAGTGCAAACGATTTTCAAGAAACTTTTCAATTGTTCAGGAAACATCCCAGAAGCTCAGGGTACTTAAGTTTTAAGAAGAATTTAAACTTCTTACTACTCGATAATTTTTCTTACTGAACCAAACCAAACAACGAGAATAAAAATCAAATACTTTTAAAATGATGAAATTTGTCAGAAGCAAATAATTGCTCATCTCCATGAGAGGCTTCCCGAGCAAAGGATTATACCAAATTGATAACAAGTTCTAATACCAGGTTATCATTTTTTGATCACTGAATATGTTAT
This sequence comes from Aedes japonicus, assembly GCA_034211315.2. Taxonomy (NCBI): domain Eukaryota; kingdom Metazoa; phylum Arthropoda; class Insecta; order Diptera; family Culicidae; genus Aedes; species Aedes japonicus. The sequence goes on along the minus strand of JASCZW010004575.1, from coordinate 51,069 downwards.
CATTCAGGCTGAATAAACAGCCAAAATAACAGAATGAATAACAAAAAATACTCGTTGAATATCATAATAATAACTTATTTTGTTATCACTGCAAACAACTTGATAACAAATCCTGTATTGTAAGCAAATTTATTGAAATAGTATCAAATTATGTTATCAATTTGAAATCAAATTCTCATGCCAATAACTGAAAAAAATATTTTGATTAAAAGCAAAATTTCTTGTTCAAATATGCTGGAAATATTTATAGTTTTACAATACAACTTATAACGTTCATAAAAAATAGTGTGTTCAAAATGATAACATATGATAACAAAATTTGCCAATGGTGATAACTAAATTTGTTATGCGATAACAGCGGAAATCAAAACGATAACTGGGATAACAGAACTTGTTACTTATATGATATCAGCTTGTTATTTTCCTTTGCTAGGGTTTAGGAATAGACAGGTATATATAGCTACAACGAATAGAAATGAAGAGAAGATATTAATAGTTCCATATAGGGTAACGACTGGCTTTGAAATTGAAAGATACAAGTTTGAAAACGAGCGGAGGGCATTTACGGGTAGTATCCGATCAGGCACATAACCCTTTACCAAACTTCCCAATGCAGGGTAGGCAAGAGGGGGGAAACTTTTATAATTTTTAATCAATTTCGCGAAACTTCCGCCGTATCACAATCTTGAAGTTTCTAAAAAGTTCTTATAAGGTTTGACAACAACTCGGGAATGCTATTTATTTCACAGAATTCCACCAACTTATTAAAATCGGCCGGCTTCCCGGTTTTTTTTAATTTCCCGAAAATTATTAAAATATTAGAAAATGAGAAAAAATATTAGTACTTTCAATTTAATTCCAACTACCTTTTATTGTTTACTTACAAATACGCGTATTTCGTCTACAATGTGCAGACTTCGTCAGTGTCGTGTACTGATACTTTAATAGTCGAGTGTCAGTACACGACACTGAAGAAGTCTTCACATCGTAGATAAAATACGCGTATCTGTCAAGATAAGCAATAAAAGGAACTTGGAATTTAATGGAAAATACTAATTTTTGTTCTCAATTCCTAGGTTACAGGCAGAGATGGCATTTCGCACTAATGTTACGCCGGCGCGTGAGATTTGTACCTTATCCCCCGTAGGACCATAACTCACCGCAGATAAAGCAAAATGTTTTATTCGGTGAAAAATAGACAAAGTGAAAGTATGCACCTGCGATGGGATTGCTTGGAGTGAGTAAATCACTCTTCTTTAAACGACCGTCTCCGTGCTCATCTGTCTTCGCCCACGTGCTCTCGCCTGCTATCACTGCCGCGTACACTTGTGCAAGGGCGCGCCAGTGCTCTTTCTGTGGTTCACTGGTGCGATTGAAAGTGAAAACATAGTCGGAGTTGCAGAAAAAAGGGAGCGGGAAGAAACATTATTCTTTCTTCCTTCGTTATGTAGCGTCAAAGTGAATTTGCAATCACTGCTGTACATTAGCAAAGGAACTCACGCCAGTGAACTCACTCGGACGCGTCAGGGATTTTATCTGCATTCGCTTCTGTGAATTTGAGAGCTCTTCTTCTCACTCTAGAGCGATCGAGTATAGTGTGAATAAGAACCATTTGTTTCCATTCACATGCGCTACCTGCATGCAAACACGATGATGAATATAAACAAGAGAGCTATCGTTGAGGTAGGAAGGGTGCATGGAAAAATTAAAATCTCTCTCTACCACACTGAGGATATGGACATCACTGGTTACCAGTATTCCACTGAACAGCTCACACTTGACAGGATTATAAAAATTGTGATATTCTGCTTTGTATCATGAATGACGTTCCTATTGTAAGACCAAATAATCTCCGGGAAGCTTAATTTGTATGGGTCACTACCACTTTTACGCAAAGTATGACTACTAACACAAAGAATAGCATGAAGTTGTCACTAAATGTTTTTTTAGACGCCGAGATATCACAGTGTAGCCAGTGATAAAAAATATCATGAATGTATCTATCTATTGGTGCCGAACTAAGTGTGTCTACAACTACTGAACACACTGTTGAGAGTAAGTTCCTGTTTAATTATCAATGAATTCAGTTGGGATCAGTTGGGAATAGACTAAACTGATATAAGTAAGTGGCCAACAACACAATGAGTACTGTTTGGCACCATGAAAAATATTGATAGCACTGCTGATAACGCATGTTGTCTTTACTCCACCTACACTCAGCGAAATAAACTTCCGATAATCATAAGATTGCATTATGAATCCTAGAGGGTTTGAGCTGTTTAGTGGAATACTTGTAACTAGAAATGAAAAGAAAAATGAGTATTTTCCAATAAATTCTTACTATCTTTGCTTATCTTGACTGATACGCATATTTCGTCTACAATGTGCAGACTTCTTTAGTGTCTTGTACTTATTACTCGACTTGAGGAAAACGTTTTCATGATCGGAAATCAATCCGCATGCTTTTAATAAGTCCCTGCAATTGGGAACTTTATTCCATGGCTATAGAATTTTCTGAGTCTAATACTCGATTCTGAAGGTATATTTCGATAGATCAGATGTAAGCAGAGAGATTAACGTCTCAATATTGGCAGTTCTAATTATTTATCACATACAGCTTCATCAAACATCCCAGGTCCTGAATATACTGCTCAAAACTCGTCCCGTACCCTATTTGAGAGTGTTTTCGTGTGAGTTACGTTATTGGGGGCAAACCATTAAACTTTAGACCGATGAGCTGATACTTCTTGAGCCAGAAAGTATAGCAATTGTGATCTTGAATATCCAGCCGCTGGTACTAATCTAAGACAAAGAGTAGAATATACCGAATCCAGAAAGTTCAAAAATAGCCATAACTGAAAAAAAAATCATAACCATAGCATCGTACAAATTTTCAATAAATCGCAGCACGAATATCTCTCTTGCATAGTGGACTAAACTCGATGGCAAAACAAAGGGAATATAGAAAACTTTGAATTGCGAGATCAAAGAACAATTCAAACATAAAGGACAGTGGTATCATACAGCAGAATCTCATCAAAAGATGTTCTTCACCCTGCTGCCAGCTCCATTGATCCTTCACCGATACACACGAAAGAAGGAGCTTTCCATCCCAATACGCCCATAAATCTTCCATTCATCGGAAGAAGACAAATCAGCTACTCAAATCAATTCGAATCCCATCAAATTGCCACCCTTCAGTCTTGGGAAACAACTCCGACAATAATCCTTGCCAGAGTCGAGACACATCAAACGGGATGAATTTCCATTCTTACATAAATAGTGCGGAAGTCCTTCGGCGATTGGCTCAACAAGATGAATATAACATCGTACATTCAAATCGAAATTCACCTTATCGTTCTTTCTGCCAAGTGAACGGCGCTGAAGGACGCAGGATTAAACAGAACAGGGGGTTCCCAATGTCAACACTCAGTCCAGGGTTGTTGGACTTGACTTTTCTCAGCGTTCCGCGGTGCCGCCGACGTTCTTGGTGAGGGAAGTCAATGGAATCAAAGCGAGGATAATGATTGGTGGGCAGAAGAATGAATCGGAAAACCTTTGGTTTCCTTGACAACAGAAAGTTAACACTGTTGTTTGTTTTGGACGTTGGAAAAGTTTTTTTTCTTTCTCCCGACATCAATCAAAACTTGCTTTGATCATTTTTGTTTGCGCTGCATCTGACATTTGAAGTATTCTCAATTCGAAACCCCCGTCAAGTGGGGATGAAGCGTCACTTGTTGCGCGGGGGCAAGGCGTTGTTTTGACGTCTTTTTAAAAGGCTCCTTCCAGCGATATTGTGATCTGATTTCGACGATCCTAGAAGGTTGGTCAACGGATTGACGTGCCGATCGAATAACGGATCAAATTGATGGCCTGCATTTTATAAAATTGCATTAGATAACGCAGAAAAATACATGATTCTTTCAAATTGTGTAGCTAAAATACGTCTCATGTGTGTAAGTAAGAAGCAACAAAAGGAGAAACATCGCTCTATATTTTCTGAGCCATAAATACTCAAACCTATTACGGTGTTCAACAACAGTATTTAGCCGCGAACACAGTGCGGATGGAAATACAGTAGCGAATTGCGACGCGTGATGAGAACCGTCGGCAAGCAACGTTCTAACGCCTTCTGTCATTAAGAAGAAGATATTTTCTCCTGGTGCAGCATCTTTCCGGGATCCGCAACTGGCAGTAGCCAAGGTGAAGGAATTGATTAAAGCGAAAATATATGGCAAACCATAAAAAGAAACAAGCTGGGTTTTCCGTTCACCTGAAGAAAATTAAAACTGCACAACTTAAGCTCAGCAAGGCAGGGAAAGAATGTGCTGCATTTTTCCTTCCGTTTTTTTTGCTGAAGGTTAAACTCTGAAACGAGGAAAATCTCGACGGGGAATCTTTGCCCATTCATTAGATTCCACACAGCAAATCGGAGCACGGAACAGTGTTCCCAGATTTTCTGGAACTGAATGTTAATTCAGACGATTTTTGAGGTTTGAGTTCGGAATGTTGGCAACACGGTCGAATACACTGAAAAATGTTTTCACTAGTTTTCTATTGTATTTTTCGAACACAAATTATCAATAACATAAGGATTTCTACTCCATTAGTTATCATGTGTCATTGGACACACAAGATTCATATGGTCGGGCATTTCTACAGGTATTTCGCCACCGATTGTGTGATTTATTTTACGACTGTACACTCAACCTTGAGAACAGTGTCGCACCTTGTTGGCAACGAAGGACCGATCCAAAAAGTGAAGGGACAAAAAGCGAGTGGAAAAAATCGCTCAATCCGCAGATGCAGCATTGTTTTGTCAACTTTTGGCTCCCCACAGCACAGAAGGCGCTTCCCTTCTGTTTGCAGTGTTACTCCACTACCACTAATCAAAGGCGGTGTGGTGACAAACCTTTCGGTGTATGGTTCACCGTTCGTTCGCTGGGTTCCTTGGTGATGATGATGGGGCAGCATTGTGTACTCGTGAGATTGTGAGAGCGGGGACGAAGCTGTGGAAAACAGTCCGGATGCTGATGGTTGCGGGTGGGATGGAACTTTGATATACCGATGGGATCTAGCAGCTTAATGGATTAACTTAATAATGGCTCACAGAGGGGTTTTGTTTGGCAACTGTTTTATTTTTTACCTCGAAGGGGGATGCTTTGATTCATAGTTTACCGGAATCAGTGGGTGCTTTCGTCTTTTGTTCGACAAAGTTGTGGTGGTGGCATTGTTCCACCGGGTATCTGAAGGTGAAAGTTAAATTTGCACCAGACCAGATGGGGTTTTATTGCTGGGATTCGAAATGGTGTTGCGATAGTGGTTCATAAGCCAGAGAATTTCGTTTGATGATATTGACTGATCAAATGAAGTCATTGGGTGGAAAATGTGATACTACTTTGAATTTTGTTGGTGAAAAATTCATCACGGGCGAATTTTTGTCGCAGTAGATTCAGCTACAATGTTTCTAGAAGAGGTGCAGCTTTGGCTGGATTAGTTCTGGAAGCTTTTTTGAGGTTTGTAGGTCTGTTAAACCATCTGACATTGGTATAAGAAGTCTGATATGTGTGGTATTAAGGTAATTCAACATTATATTGTGTCAAAGTAAGATAATTATTGTTATATGAAGTGATGTATGTAGCACGGAAACTAAGTCCGACAGCAATGGACTCTCCTCTCTGTTAGACTTGATCAAACTTTAATAACCACTGATTATCCTAAGCATGCCATTGTATGAAGGGCCAAAATATCGATAGGCAACAAAATTGAACAATTGGTCAAAAGAACAAGCCATCTAACATGAAGATTCCTCAATCGGCGGGAAGAAGAGCACGTCCTCTTTTCACAAACTGTTAGCAATGAGGAGTTGGCATTCCCATTCTCCTCATCCAGAGTAACCTCAATAACGGGTGCCCTGATGGTCCCTCCCATTTTCCATGAAATATTTATACAATAGTGTATATATTTTTGCAAATGAAAAATACTAAAGCCATTCGTATCTTTTGATATGTGATCTTCATCCGGTTGATCCTGAAATGCAAGAAATATTGTAGAGTGAAAAAGTGTCAAATTCTGTGGTTTCAAGCTTGAGGGGGATTCAATTAATTTTTTGCATAAAAAGTTAGTAAATTTCCCGTAAAATACACTCCTGAAACCCTTTTTTCGAAATTAGAACTCCAAGTGTTTCTTTTCATCGTTTTTCGAAGACGCCTTTTTCGCACGCAGCAGGGTTAAAGAGACGCTTGACCGAGAAGACCTATTTTCAACGCGTTTTTAATAGTATTTTCGGAGTTTATGCCGGTGATAACTCGAAAGCTAATTATTCGATTAAGCTGAAACTTATGGGATTTTTTTATGTTAGTTTTACCTAAAGTTAAAAATTATTTTAATATTTTATAACTAAACATGGAAAAATGCAATAAAATGGCGGAAAAAAGTGGATTTTTTCAAAAGAGTTTCGCCAAAAGTGCAAATATATTTTTTTAACTTTTTTTATTTTATTCAACTACTAACTGTAAATGTAATTAATGTATTTCTTTTGGGTTAGCAGGTTTAAGATTAAAATTGCGACCAGGAGAGCCGGCACAAGCAAAATACAACGACTTTTTCAACGCACTCTAACGGCCTTCTAGCAGAAAGGATTATCATAAATGGAGAAGAAGGGATCAAAATGGTAATTGTGCATATAAGACATTATAATTAAAGATTGTTCGCGCTTGGAGCGACCGTATATGTATGTTAAAGGGTGTCCACAGTTAAATTGCATCACTTTAAACTCGTCCTCAAAAACAAGTATCTCAACCCATTGTCATGAAATATTCAGTGAACAAAATACAATGTATAATCTTGGTTTAGGTATCTTTATTTCATTGTATTTTTCTACAAAATTCAAAAGCTAGAACTATCTTCTTAATACCACGCATAAGATTTTGTACAACACATTTTGTTCCGCTTTCAACCATGGCTTTAACATTTCCTGTTCTGTTGTGACGACTTAAGAATGCTAACGAAGTTCGTGCTTCCTTATAGCCAAATATCCTTTAACATCCTACTAATCCAGAGCTGACCGTGAGTAATCGGTCACCAAAACCTTAACATTTTATGTCTTTCTTGTCTTTCTTCTCTCTCTCTCTCTCTCTCTCTCTCTCTCTCTCTCTCTCTCTCTCTCTCTCTCTCTCTCTCTCTCTCTCTCTCTCTCTCTCTCTCTCTCTCTCTCTCTCTCTCTCTCTCTGTGTGTGTGTGTGTGTGTTTGTGTGTATGCGTTTCTGTGTGTGTGTGTGTGTGTGTGTGTGTGTGTGTGTGTGTGTGTGTGTGTGTGTGTGTGTGTGTGTGTGTGTGAACAAGCTTTGCTCTTTTCTGTCGCGGCTTTACGTTGCTATGCAAGCTGCAGCATTGACCGATTGCTTCATGGAGCAGCGAAGAGAAACATATAGAGATGCTTTCATGGAGTCCTCCGAGCCGAGGATTGTCACTCCGGGATCAGATAAAAGGATTTTTTTTACAAACTTTAACTAACGTTGCGTAAATCATTCCGAATCCTTTTGCCGTACACGGAACATGTCGTCCAAGAAGATGCTGTTGTAAATGACTTGGAAGGAGCCACAGAGGAGAATTTTGAGTCCTTTTGTCTGTTTTTTTTTCAATTGTCTTTTCATTTTTTTTGTTAGTCAGTGTTACCTTTGGAAGTTTAATAGGACGCTTCGTAATTTCTACAGTCATTCGCAGTTTAATGTGTGATTTATGTGCTATGAGAGTCTTCCGAAGCACTTTTCTCAAACTTGAATTTAAGAAGTTGTGCGATAGAACGATACAACTTAACTCCTTTTTGAAGCATTTAACCAGCCGTGCAAAAATCATGTCGTCCATAGAAACGCTGTTGACACTGCCTCAAAAGATGTTGCATTTCCATGTTTTCTCTCTTTCTCTCAGTCACGCTCATGTCCACTGTTTTGAATGTTGTTTTTTCGTCTTTTTGTTACTTAGTTTGTCATGTTCTCTTCAGCCTTTTATAGTTTAGTTCGTCATTCATTTGCTGTGAAAGTCTTTTTGAGCAGTTCGCTCGAATCAAAAATGATTTATCATTATTTCATCGAGATATTTGTATTCTACCAGTTTTAGTAATGTCTGTCACAAGTCTCAGTAGTCAAACAGTATGTTTTTTATGGTTCACCGATGGGACTCATGAGAGAGAAGTTTCTTTTAAAAGAGTTTGGGAGGTCGTTGGTACGTCGAATGAAGCCACATTTCAGTCAACACTATGACCTAAGTAAAATGTCGTTATTTTCGTACACATTTTGGTAATGGCGGGTCAGGAATTGCTTTTCGGTAGGAGATAATACACCAGAGCATGGGCTCACTAACGGGTGTTCAATAAAAAAAATGAGGATGATTACAATACCTTTCTGTAATGTAATTTTTTTTTTCTCTCCAAGAAAATTGCTCTCTGGACTCCCTAGAAATGGGTGGCATGTTTCTTTTCGCTCGGATGCTGTCAGTTCAATCGAAGATTGGTTTTACGAATCGCATGATCATCGTTGAAAAAAGTTTACGCTAGACCACTTTCGAGACGAAAACGTGCCCGTGAGTACAGTTTACCGGACCCTGGCATCCCTGAGCGTGGAGCGGAAATCCCGTAGCAGCCGTCCGGCAAAAATAATGATGAAGAAGATGAATGAAGCGTTGAAAAAGCTGTTAGACAACAAGGACGGAACGAATTTGAGAGACGCCGGCCGAAAATATCACCGGCCGAATTTTCAAGATGGAGGACATCTTCTGTCGGAAGAATACTCGGTCTCCCGAGTACACGGACGAGCAGATAGCGACGTGGAAAGGTTCGGGTTATTCTTAGAGTACTGCCTTATCTTCCGCGCCTTCGCTTGGTATTCCGTTTTCGGTATTCGGCCGCTTCCAGCGCGCTGCTCGATGGTCTTTGTTTTCTGGAACATCTTCACAGCGCGGGACACGGTGGAATGGTGGATTCATAGCCTTTTGCAGATCCATCTGTGCGACTGACCAGGACTATCGATCACCGCACCCAAGATTTGCAGGTGTAGCTCTTCTTGTTTCGAATGCATCTTAAAAACTACTTCACAAGTCGCAATAAAATTCTGCACACATGAACATAGCACTCTAAACTAGTATTACCCAAAATTTCATTAATTTTTACCGCGATAAAAAGTTACACCCAAAACAAAGTGTCACATTTTTTCCGAGTCCAATCTTTAGGACGAGTTCGAAATTGAAATTGGCGTGGCATTGGCGAAAGTACAGCAGGGGTCAGTTTGTTGAAACCTTCTTGATTCTTTGCTTCAGCTCGGCGATGAGACTATTTTTAATCTCCGCTTTCAGGTCATCAACCACCTTCTGGTATGCATCTTTGAGTTCCATGGTAGCAGCGAGTGTTGACGCCATTGCACTTTTAAATCGTGCACCTTTGCAAAGCCAAAAAACAGTAAAATTTCCACAGATGTTCTTTTAGAATGAATCTGATAAGTGTGCAAACTTGTAGTGGAATGATGCTTGGCAAAAACCACAACAAACAACTTCAATCGTAGTCATGGTAATTGCACAGCTGTTGAAGATTTTTGTTGCTCTCCACGGTCGATTCAAAAAACTGTAGCCGATAATGACAACCACCGGTTGGGATTGTCTACACGCTATTTCTAAACAACACAAAATTTACACGAATTCGTCGGAAGTATGGATACTCGAAAGTGAGTAAAGATAGTTCGTAAAGGTAAGGTGACTAACAGTCAACATCGGCTTGAATCCAATCGATGTTTACTAATTGTCGACGTGCTACTCCTAACTATCTTTACTCACTTTTGAGTAGCCATACTTTCGATGAATTTGAGTTGACTTGGGTTGTTTAAAAATAGCATGTAGGCTTCAGTCAGCGTCACACTGCGCTACAAATTTCGATGAATCTGGTACAACTGGCAACGTTGGCAGCGTGGGTCTCGTATGAAGAAGTGTTGCGCACCATGCGATCAAAGCCGGAAGTGAGGGAGCTTGGTACTGACGTGCGAAAAATCAGGCAAACTCGCAACGGTGCATGATCATCGAGCTGAAGAAGAATCCAAAAGCTAGTAGTTCTTCCTACACCGAGAAAGCCATGGGTAACGCGTTGGAAGTTGGAATGATCCAGTGTTCCCCGCCTTATAAACTTGATTCTAGCCTAAAACTGATACACCCAGGCACCAAGGCAACAATTCTGACAGATTATACACTGTAGTGTATGAGTACGAGGCACTATGGAAGTCCACAAATACACCGTGTCCAATATATTCTCATACAAAATAAAACTCTATTTATTTCAAATCGATAATCTAGATTTCATTGAGAACTTTACCCATTATGTTGCAATATAAAACTGATCATGTATGACCATACGAAATAATCCAAGGGATTCAGATCTGGTGAACTGGGAGCCCATTCATTCTCGTCCAAAAAGTCGGTCAAATTTTCTCGGCATCAGCCCTGAACGAGATTTGCAGTATTCGATGGCGCTCCGTCCTGCTGAAACACATAGTGATCATCTCCAAACACCTCTTGTACATAAAGGGTGTCCACGTTGAAATTGCCACACACAAAATTGATTCGCAAAATTCGAGTTTTCATCCGATTGCCATCAAATTTTCAGGGATTGAGAAATAACTATTAAACATCATTTAACCATTTTACTCGTATTTTATTTACAGTCCATACGCAAATGCCCGCACCTTGGCCTTAACCCCGGCCATAAGATTCTGCACAACCTGTGAATCAACCGTTTTTTGCATGTAAACCCATACTTTCTTCAGTTCCTCGACTGTCTTCACTACCTTAGGTCGTTTAAGAAGGTGCTGCTTCATAATCGCCCAGTACTTCTCGATGGGGCGGAGCTCCGGAGTGTTGGGAGGGTTGAACATTTTCGGCACGAAATTGACCTTATTGTCCGCATACCACTTCAGCACGTCCTTGAGTAGTGGCATGAGGCCAAATCCGGCCAGAAGATTGTTGGGACGTTGTGGGCCTTCAGGAGAGGAAGCAGCCGCTTCCGGAGGCACTCTTTTATGTACACCTGTCCGTTCATCGTGTCCTAGGTCACGAAAGGTGCACTCGCTTCCCGCACGTGCAGATGGCTTGCCAAACCAGGAATTTCTTCGCAAATTTGGACATCTTCTGAGTGCGGATACGTTCGGAACGCTGAACTTATCCTTGGCCGTGAAAAACAGGTTGCCGGGGATCTGTTTGAAGTCGGCCTTCACATATGTTTCGTCGTCCATGATGCAGCATTCAACTTTCGTCAGCATGTTGAGGTACAACTTCCTGGCACGGGTTTTGGCGGACTTGTTCTGCTTCTCGTCGCGATTAGGGGCCTTTTGTACCTTGAACGTTCGAAGCCCAGCCTTAGTTTTGGCCTTCTGGACAAAACTTCGGCTTAGGTGCAGCTTTAGCCACATCCCGAACGGAGGCGTTCGGATTTCGGTTGAAGGCCCCAACTACGCGGTTGTGATTTTTGGTGTTGTACGGAATACTTTTTCCTTCACTTCTGGGCTTCCGATCGGTGGTCAACCGTTCCTCGAACCGCTTAATCACTCGTGACACCGTGGAATTCGCGATTCCCAACGTTTTAGCGATGGAACGATGCGAGAGATCCTTGTTCTCGTGATGAATGCGCAAGATTTTATCACGCACGAGCTGTTCTTTCGACTCCATTTCCGCGATCCGTTTTGATCACAGGACTTTAAAACTTGCAGGATGTAAATAATGCACTATGAACTAAATCCACCCAAATTTTCAAAAAATTCTACCCAACGGTTAAAAAGTTAGAGCAATTTCATAGTGTGGCAATTTCATCGTGGACACCCTTTATGGCTTGACAATTTTCTCCAAAACTTCCGTTTTATAATATACGGCATTCACTTTAATGCCTTTTTTGATGAAAACCTGTGGTGATTTGCCTCGCTTGCAAATTCCTCCCCAAACCACTCTCTGGCACAGTTCTCGAAGAGAGAGCCCACAATCCATCGTTCTGGACATTGTGGGATTGTTGCAAGACGAATAACTTTTCGTCGGATAAGATCAATTCTTCCCCACCGTGCCGCAACAAAAGCAGGCTTGCTCTTTCGAGTCGTTTCTGCTTGGAAGGTTTCGAAACTCCGTGAACCTTGCGTTTCTTAAAAGCTTGGAACCCGAGGTCATTTTGCAGTATATTATGCATTGACTGTTTAGAACCATTCAGATCTGAGGCCATTCTACGTACAGAGCGCTGTGATTTTCGTCTAATCCGTTCCCTGACCACTTTAACAACTCGTGCAGTCCACACCCTACGAGTACGACCGGGTCTCTTCCGGTCATCCAACGAGCAAGTGTCACGATACCTTCGGATGGTTCGGTACACAAAATCCCGCTTTACTCCGACGTTTTCAAATTTCTGTAAATAGCGCCCGGGCACTCACCTTTCAAAAACTTTTTTATCACCAACTCCTTCATCGTTGGTAAAAGATAAACACCGAATGAAGACAATCGGACATAACCTACAAGCGTTTGTATATACATAGTGCAAAACTACACCAACACATACGTGAAGCATGTTGAGTAGTGGCACGACACCAATGCAAGGAAAACGTGTATGAGAAAATATTGGACACGGTGTAATAGATGAAATACTGGTTTATGTCAACGGGTGCAGATCAAAACTAAAAGTTATTCCATGTTGTTTTTGGCCGGACCTCACTTCCTGTCACTACCAGAAATTGGTTCAGGAATTCGGCGGTAAACAACGTGCAAGTCGTAGCCAATCACTTGCAGTACACTTGATTCAAATCAGTTAAGTCCAATTAAGTTTCAATCAAGTTGCTGCAACCATGATTGAAAATTGTGGAACCACCGAAACAGGAAACTCAGAAGTCGGTTGAAAATGAGAACCGTTCAAAGTAGATCTGCGATACGTAAGGTAGATACAAAAGTGGTACAATATTCCAAGGAAGGTGTGAAAAGCTAAGCTCGTGAGATTTCAATTTGAAACCCAGTGGCATAATGAAATAAGCTCTCTATTTAGTTCAAGAACATGTACACACTTAATCAAGTTTGACCGATTTTTTTACCGTTCCATCCTTTATTTGCGTGGAAAAAAAAAGTAAAGTGCCAAGTTCAATCGCATAGAGGGTGTTTCGAACAAAATTTGGTCGACTTAAACTTGACGCATATCCTTTCATCGTGCAATCAAAATGTTTGCAAACCCCTTATTTTGGAGATGTGTGCGTGTAGCATCATGCCTCTATTTTGATTTTGAGATCAGAACTTCAATTATCAAAATGTCGTCGATGGAAGAGAAGCAATGCATTACAATTTTGCACGTGCATGGCCAAAATCCAAACTTCTCTCCCGCTAAGTTGGCGAACTTGTTGAATGTGGCTAAATCAACTGTGACCAACGTATTAAAAGTGTTCGGTGAACAATTGTCGACAGCTAGGAAAGCTGGATCGGGTGGAAATCGAAAGCCGGAGGCCACAGCGACGACAAAAAGAGTTCCAACCTCTCCATCCGAGTTGTGAGCGAGAAACAGTTCAATGCAAACTGGCGTTCTGCGGCAAATAAAATGGACAAGGAGACTGTACAAAATCTTATGGCCGGTGTTAAACGAAAGACCCGGTAATTCGCAATCGGTAAAAGGAGTTTAGCTAAATATTTGTCCTGTATTTTGTATTAACTGAATTTAAAAAAGGAAAAGAATTTGACTTATTACATAAATTACTGCTTGACCAAATTTTGACCGGAACAGCCTTTATAAACCATTTTTCGATTTTTAAGTCAATCAGTTGGAATCCGAAAACCCCAATTAAGCTGACTTTAGAGTGAACAAAATTACGAAGAATTCATTAAAGGAAATGGTCCTCCTCGAAAGTGAGACTTACAAACCGCAAGTCACCACCAGAAGATTAAAAAATTAACAAAACATGAATTCCAATTCTCATTCAACAAAATCAGCCGACTGTACCCCCACTTCCCCTTCTGCTGTGTCATGCGTCCTTAAAAAAAAAGATCAAATTTATGGCTCCGGTTCGATGCAATTCATCCGGCTTAATTGTTCTCTCAATTGGGTCGATCGAGGGAACTGCGACGTGAGGGGGAAAATCATTAGTGTGAAATATTTCAGCACGTTCCAATAATTAATTACACCTGGTGCCTCGAGTGGCTTCGCTTGAACTAGTTCTACGTGGATGATGATGATGATGGGCCTGGCATTGTAGCAATATTAATAAACCATCGCCGATGGAGGAAGAATGTCGATAATCCGGTTCTGGAATGCCGAGGGTTTAGTTTTACCCTAGCTAAGATGGAGCTCGATCCCACTATGCTGAAGGAATGCACTGTAAAACCGCAGGGTGGAATTTGATTTATCTTCTCTGTTCCGGACATGGATGATTAAAATTAATTATTAGATTAATCCTATCGCGAACACCAGTCTTCGTGTGGTTCGAATAGTAGGTACCCAAATTTGGGATTAAAGTTGTAGTGATTATTATTTCTAAGTACGTGAGATATTCTGGTGTTATATCTGGCTTAACCCAACCACGAACGAAAACGGCATGTTCCACAGAAGTTCTCGTGACACAATCAACAAACAAAAAGCGAATGTAATCCTTTGATTTACGATAGACTTACACCCGGCAACACCTAAATGAAACGGAATCCTATACCCCATAGCTTTGAGGGGAACTGCTGCTATGTCAACAGAAACTAAAACCAACACACTTCCATCCGAGAAGGCAGTCCGGGAAACTACCTACCTTTCTCAACGGGCGCTCAAATCCTTTCAAAACTTATGCATCAAAAGCCATATATTCCTCTGTCTCTGTTTCTGTTTCTGTTTGCCTTGCCTTGGCAAACAATATTCCATAATTCATGTTGACTGTTGCTGATGCTAGATCTGCCTGATGGCAGTCGTAGGTACGGCTCATACAACGACGACGACGATGCTTTTACCGTTTATGAAAAACGACGGACGAACTCGTGGAATGACGCGTTACTTCACCTAACCTAGACACACAGAAAAACACGCGACGTACTGCATTGAGTCCAAGCAACCTGCTTAGATTCCGGCTAGACCTACTAGAGCCGTCATTCGTTTGCACTCAAACGTGGCTCTTCCCCCCGTTTCGCTTCTCCTGGAGAGTGACAAGGATAAATGTGACATGAATAGAATAACATCAGGCGAAGTGGCACAGCGAGCAGAGTTCAGGTAGGGGCCACCCATTGCTACCCCGCACGGATGGAGTGCGCCAGGGTTGAAAAGTTGACTCGCTTCTGATTGCTTTGCAGGAAGACTAACTAGGCGACGACGGGGTGAGACGATCGCTCTAAAATTAATGCCATCAAATTTCACTCAAAAATGTTAGGTCATCAGTTCGGAAGTAACAGTCAAAGATTCTATTTTCTCTTACTCCATTTGGTTGGATACAACAAATATTGTAAATTTAACGAAGAGTTGCTTAGTACAGATCGAAAGATAGTGCAACTGGCTAGCATAATATTAGAGAACGGAAGTATATCTTGAACGACAAATAATTATGGAGCTTGTGTGCTCTTAGTCGCGACATCTTGTGGTTGAGGTCACACATTTTTACACGGAAAATAATTTAATCTGCTCCAAACTTAGGGCATCTTCAGTGGTTGTCTATTTTTTGAACAACTTTATACTCAATTTGCATTGGCAAAGCTTTAAAAGAACCAGATAAATTTAACCAACTTTGCGTTCCTCACACCGATGCACAGTGGGGAAAATGGGACCCAAAATCACAACTAATTAAAGGCCGCTGGATAAGTGCCTTGTAAAACAGCTTATCTTATGTAAAAAAATGCGAGGAATCGAATGGTGATGGTTTCATCTTGGGCAGGCCCCGGGAAGTGGCTCATTTTGCCCCATTTTCCCCTAATTTCAGAAGAAAAATTGAATAATCACACATTTATCATATTAGCTCTGATAATATTGCATCCATTTGTGCTGTACTATTGTGGAAATGTCTGGAGAATTCAATGGAGGTAATATTGTCTTGTAAAAACATCAGAAACTGTCCATTTTGCCTGATATTCCCTACATGCTGAAAGTACTAGATATGCCATGTGGTTTTGGAAATGTGGGCGAATGAGAATCTATAAAAATGCAATACACTATTGTGGAACTGTCCGGGGAACTGAATGGAGAGTATGTCGTCTTGTGTAAACATCAGTTATTGACTATTTTGCCCGCTTTTCCCTACATACTGGAAGAATCCATAGATAAAATGCGATTTTTGGAATAGCTGCGCATTAGAGTCAACTCAAATGCACTGCAATATTATGAAAATGTCTGGAAAATCGAATGAAGTGGATGTCGACTCATGCAGACTTCGGGAAATGGCTCGTTTTGCTCGATTTTCGCTTAATTTTGAAAAAAATAATTGAATAATCCTACATTTATCATATTTTCACTGATAATATTGAACCCATTTGGGATCTACTATTGAGAAAATGTCTGGAGAATTCAATGAAGGCAATATCGTCTTGTTAAAACCTCAGGAACTGTCCATTTTGCCCGATATTCCTCATATATTGAAAATACTAGATATGTCATGTGGTTTTCGAAATTTCCGCGAATTAGAATGTATAAAAATGCAATGCACTATTGTGAAGCTGTCTGGAGAATTGAATGGAGGGGATTTTGACTTGTGTAGACATCAGTTATTGTCCATTTTATCCGCTTAGTTGTGATTTTGGGTCCCATTTTCCCCACTGTGCGATGTTCTATTTCTTGTTGTCAAACTTGCCAACACCTGTTATTCTCTTTCACTTTTTTTTAAACACTATTTTAAAAAAAACTTTTTTGAGCGTATTAGTAGAACGATTGTGATTGGGAAACTAGGAGAGTTTAAAATTAACACTTCATTTGATCACTTTTTAAATAATAAAAAATAAAACCTTGAAACAGTTTTTTTTTTAATTTTCGCTAGTACACGCAAGCAAATTCCTTTTAATTCTACTATGAGCTTATCTTTTGACAGATAGGCCTATTTTGTCTGCTACTTACAGACTTCTCGACACTGTCCAGTCCAAATAACTTCTGCAAACCTAAATCTGCTTCTCAGAGTTCCGGTAATTTCCAGAAAGTTGTTTCTATTTCAGGGGTGACCAGCAAACATTTTGGAAGTTCAACTAAGTTTCCAGAAGCGTTGAGAATTGTTCGGCAATTCAAATGACTTCTCTGTAGTTCCACCACTTGTCTTCTCAAAAGAGATTAAGCAAACTTCATGATTATCTTGAAACATTCAGTAAGTTCATTCAACTGCTGAGAAGCTTTATCAACTTCTGCCAAGTTATTAATATTTCCAACCAATCTTCACAGATATTTACAAGTTCATAGTAATTCAGAATATATTGTTAAAGACTTGGTTCAGTTTCTGAAAACTTATTTAAACTCTTACCAAACTAAAAGCGCTAGAACATGCAATTGAATAATATAATATTCCAAAAACGATTTCTGGAAAAATCTAAGATTTTTCGAACTTTCCCTCCGAGAGATACGAATTAAACCTACCTTGAGGGTATCATCGGTTTCCCTCAGAATGCCTATCAAAACTGTCATATTAAAATGTATTCGCTCCCCCAGATGATAAGCCTGCACGGGAAATAATGTGTTCTTCTAAACGAGACAAACAGGTCATGATTTCATGAATATGTTGTGTTTTCGTGTTATGAATATACACCATGAAAAATTCATGATATCACGAACTTTTTTCCCGCCGCAATGAAATCATGAATTAATCGGGTCAAAACCATGAGCTGAATTCCTGATACTGAAAACTTTATCCATGAATCTACCAAATCTACTTTATCGACTCTGAATTATAACAAAAAAATAAATTCACCTTTAGGATTCGAACCTAGTACTGATGAAGAGTGCTGTGTTAGTACTTAGTGGATGTACTGACTACGCTATAGTTATTCTTGTAGAGACTCTTGATTACTGAAGCTAATAACACAATTTAAGATAAGAGGCAAAACAAGACTTTCTAAGTTCATGACTTGCATCTGTCATTTCAATCATGAAACCATGAATAAGAGTCACGAATTCATAAAATAAAAAGAGAGTTAGTACCATGACTTTTTGTTCATGAAAACAGAAACGGATTTGTTTCCGTGTGAATATCCAAATCCCCAGTAAACCTGCTAAAAATTTCTATATTACATGCTTCTCTGCAAAAATTCTGTATGAGCTTTTTGCGAGTGCTAAGCATGACCAATCCATCAATAACCCGATTTTTCACTTTGAATATTTCATTACTTTTCATTTCCAAGCAATATTTGGAATCAGAAGTTGCCACCAAATCCTTATTCAGAAATGAAACGAAAAGCAATTCGCATGGAACGAAGAGCAACTTGAGGTAATTATCAGCATTCAGAAAGCTCTTCTGTAGAACTAACATTTATATAGACCTGCTACACGGAAAAAAAATCCGTGGACTGCAATCATGAATTCGAGATCAAGCAAAAATATACCGTGAAGTGAATCACGTAATCAGGAACTAAATAACGTTTAAGGGGGAAAAATCTGAAAACCTGAATTAGTTCACGGTCCGTTTTCAATTTCGGGAACGCTTTTTTTCTGTGCTGTAAGGTAACATGCTTCCTTAAGGGGGGGGGGGGGTATACATTTAGAACAACCAAAAATTTCAATTTTTGTTTTTTGCATAATAAGTTAGTAAGATTTACAAAGATACACGCTCCTGAAACACTTTTTTTGAAATTCTAACTCCAAGTGCTTCTTTTCGTCGTTTTTCGAAGACGCCTTTTTCGCGCGCAGCAAGTATAAAGAGACGTTTGACCGAGAAGACCTTTTTTCAACGCGTTTTTCTCAAAACAG
This sequence comes from Aedes japonicus, assembly GCA_034211315.2. Classification (NCBI taxonomy): domain Eukaryota; kingdom Metazoa; phylum Arthropoda; class Insecta; order Diptera; family Culicidae; genus Aedes; species Aedes japonicus. The sequence goes on along the minus strand of JASCZW010004575.1, from coordinate 32,183 downwards.
CATTTTCGGAGTTTATACCGGTGATAACTCGAAAACGAATTGTTCGATTAAGATGAAATCTATAGGATTTCTTTATTGTAGTATGACCTTCTATATGAATTAAAAATTATTGTAATATTTTATTATTAAACATGGAAAAAAGTGATAAAATGACCGAAAAAATGTGGATTTTTTCAAAAAAGTTACGCCAAAAGTGCAAATTTTTTTTTTTACTTTTTTTTTCAATTCATCTACAAACTGTAAATGTAATTAATGTAATGTTTTTGAATTAGCAGGTTTCAGATCAAAACTGTGACCAGGAGATCCGGCACAAACAAAATATAACGACTTTTTCAACGCACTCTAACGGCCGCCATTTTGTTGAAAAAAATTTGAAAAATATATTTTTGTATACTACATGGATACACTTATAATTATAAAAAAATTTCGATTGATTTGAGTTAAAACTTCCTCTTGAAATTGATTTTTCAAAAATGAGTTTTTTTTTCTCGTTCTAACTGTATATCCTCCCTTAAAACTAAATCAAATTCACAAGCAATTCTACCCATTTTCTACCTTTTCATCAAGAGCAAAATCATCATCCAGTTGTTCAACATCATCCATTAATTCGTCTAGAGCATTGCATTCAGTGTTTAAATTTTCAGAGCTGTCAAGATATTCGAAGACTAAAGGTGATTTTACAAAATCTGGATATTCAAGTGATACCTTCTTTCGCATTCTATTAGATGAGTTCATAGCTCGAATAAAGACATCATGTAGATTATCAACTCGAGACCTTTTCCTAGCATGATTGGTATTTTTTTAGTAGTTTATGTTGGCACTCTGCAGTTTCTTCAGCTAGAATGTAGTATGTAGTAGACAGGTAGGTAGTATGTAGTAAGTAGCAGATAGATAGTTTTTAGGAAAATAAATATACCTGTGCATAGTTGGTAGAAACTGTAAAATGGTACATCAACAGAGAATTTCCTTTAGAATATATAAGCTAGGTTATTGTGAAAACATTGAGAACTTTTAGTGCCAGTTAGGTAATTTGACATTTAACAGTTTCACCTTTCAAGCAGTGTTTGACTTGTACAATTTTTTTGGTTTATGCTCGCATAATCTATAATCGTAATTACCAAAAAAAAAAATTAAATTAAATATCAATTTTTTTCGACTTCGTGCCCAAATGACGCTCATCCGCAGCTATTCGCAGCTGGATTCTCGTTCCGCAGATAGTGTAGACCCCAAACAAAACTGTGGTGGTGGTCTCTTGAGACTGATCGTTAGATATAGTCTAACTTAAGCAAAAAAAAACATTTTTTTGATAATTGCTCATTTTTAACTAATTTCAATTTACCGTGTAACCTCAACAACATACCCATTTGGAAGATTAGACAACTACCTGTACAACGATGTATTAAATTCCAAAATTGGACGATTATTGGCTAAGAAAATTCCATTTGTTTGAATGCAACAATTTTCACACTTTTCCTAAGTCTGATGTCTGTGGCGTAATGAATTTTCATCACAGAGGGCTGAAATTTTGGGAATCTTAGTTTGAACTATATGGCTATCAAATGGTATACAAGACACGTCATTCAAATCAAGTCAATTTTTCGATTTTTGGCCACTACTTTCCCCATAGTGCATTTTGTAACCTCAGAAAAGGAAGTAGACGCTATTGGAGGCATTCATTTAGGTACACCTGCCCATTGACCGTTCCAGTTGTCACGAATTGAGTGCTCCGCTTTCCACGCGACTTTGACATCTTCTGCTTTCTAACGTCCTCAGGGACATCGAATTTATGATGAGCAGTGAAGAACTGGAGCCTCGGAAGCTGCCGGAAGTCTGCTTTTACATACGTCTCATCATCCATAACGAGGCAATGTGGTTTCCTCAACATCTGGGCTTCCGTGAACGTGTATTACCTACCGTATTGTGCCGTTCATCACGATAAGGCGCCTCTGGGACTTTGTACGTGTCGTTTTTTCGAGCCGTCACGTTTTTTCGCATCTTGCACGGAAGTTTTTGTAAGATTCAGTTTCTTCGCCACATCTCGAACTGAACTGTTGGGATTCCTCTTGAAAGCTTGAAACACTATGCGGAGATCCCTTTTTGTCAATTTTTATTTTCAATCGATGGCCAAACGTTCGTGGTACCGATTTAAAACAAGAGACACCATAGAATGTACCATTTCCAGCTTCCTGCTGATGGCCCGATGAGAAAGATTCGGATTTTCTTTGCGCCGCTGCTGTTCTTCCGACTCCATCTTCGCAACGATTGCACATCTGCAAGTGAAACTTACACAGCGTAAACAAATACACATTGAACTAATTCTAACATAAATTAATGATCAAAAATTGATCAATACAAAATACCCAACGGGTAAAAAGTTACAGCCATTTTAAAGTGTTGCAATTTGATTCCGTACAACCTTTATGTAAATATGATTGAAAAGGCCACATCAATATTGGAAAAAGGTAACTTCTTGACGCCTTCCCTCGGCACTCGGAGTTCCTTTACACACACTATCAACATTAAAGGGAAAATCGACATGGAGTTTTTATAAGGGCCAATGTCACAAACGTAAACAATCGTTTCTTCCGCAAATTTCTTGACAATGCAAACTCGGTCAAGTAAACTATCACTTCTATTGTAAAGGGGAACGCCTGTTCTGTACAATCAGCAGTGGTAATTCACTATGATTAAGTTACCAATCTCGAGAAATTTGCGGAAGAAGTCATTGTTTACCTTTGCGACATTGGCTCTTATGAAAACTCCATGTCGAAATATTCTCCTATAAGATGGCGTTATTATTCATGCGCGAACAGGCTTCGAATCATAAGAAGAACCTCACGAAGTTTTGTTTTTGTGTTAGGCTGAAGTTGTCTTAATTTGATCCACAAGAATAAAATCTGACTAAAAGTAAATTAGAACGCCCCTTGCGCGCCGCTAGCACGCCTCTAGTGTTGGGAATCGCAAGTCTTTGACAGTGGTTTATTTACACTTCCAAAGAGAACAACTGGTGCAAAAAAGTGATCAAAGTAGTCGATCGTGAAAAAAATATTGTGCCCAAACACCTGGAAAATCCTGAGTGGACCGGTTCAATGCTGGCTAAAGTGCTGTTTGTCGAGTGTTCAAAACCTACAAGGAAACCCTGAGTGTGAAAAGGAATCAACGGACCTACGAAAAACTTTGGACCAGGGATTCTCAACCGCACGCAGCAAGGTGTTGAGGTACGTTAAAGGTGTTTCGATCCGAGATGTGGCCAGAAGGTACAACGCAAACCTTCATACGGTGAGGAATATCCTGCCAGGAAAGAATACAAGTCGTACAAAGCCAGTAAACATCCAAACAGGCACATGAAGCAGAATTCCTTGCACCTAAAGCTTGCAAGGCTCTTGTACGACCGTGTTTTGACGAAACACTGCACTTCGATCGATGACGAAACATACATCAAACTCAATTTCAAGCTGCTACATGGGAAGATTCAAGTTTGTGTTTGCCGACAAGTTCGCGAATAATTTGGCAAACAATTTCCAGATGTGCCCAGAAAAACGGAAACATTTGATCCTCCTATGACGGAAGAATGCCTGAAAAAGCGTGTATTGTCGTTCGTCGGCAAGCATAGGCGCAAAGTCGTCTTTTGAACCGATTTGGCCAGCTTAAAGTTGCTGCCAACAAGGTCGATTTTGTCCCCAAGCTAAGGAATCCTCCTAACTTGTTACTAATGATTTACCCGACAATACTCAGCAGCGCGAGACTCGGAGCTAGTCACAGGGGCGGCCCACTACAGGGCAACCGGAGGGGCTTTCCGGAATAAAAGAGGCACTCAAAGATCCAAATGAATTGGAGCTCAACGGATTTTCCTGTTCAATGGTTGTATTTGTCTGTAGTGTACACTGGATTACCAGCACGTACCTTGATGCTATTCCTGGACTCCGGTGAGCGCTCGCGGCGTCGATGCGAATCTAGCGATGACTGACTCGCCGTGGTGAAAGATGGCGATCTGGCGGTGACGACGGACAGCAGAATGGCGGTTGTCGATGGGCTGGAATTTCGGGGTCCACGGTTACAGGCGCTTCATTCAAGCGAAGTCGGTTGACAACGGCAAAACCGCCATTTGTCGGACCGAGAAGGGTATTCCTCCTTGATGATTAGAGCTGGTGCCTGAGAGCGTCTTCCTTCTTGGTAATTATGGCCCGAAGCCGGAGGAACAATAGCGATCCTTAACGATTAGAAATGGGCACCTTACAGATGCCCAAATCGTAGCGTGCAATGGCGGATCTCACCTCGCCAATCAGAAGGCTCACTTTTTTCCCGGCAATAACTTAGCCACTGGCAATACTTTATAGCACGTCTGATCTAAACTCCCCGATGGCGCTCGCCTGATTTAAACTCCCCGATGGCCCCCCACTGCGAGTCCTTCGAACCTTCAGCCAATCACCCATGTTCCGTGACGTCAGCAAGCTGAGACTTTCTTCACACCATGTTTAGCTGTCGTTGAGTGCAGCCCAGTGGTGTTCTATTCGTGAAAGTTTGGTAACCAATTTGAATCTTCGATTCACATGGCGCATTAAAAAAACAATTCAAATTTCTCTAGCAACGGTTACAAACTGCCCGAAAATTCGACCAATTGAAGAATTTTGGGCACTGGGGAAGACACATCCTAGAAAAAATATCTCGACTGCAGATACCGTTCAACAGTTTGAAAAATATTGGAAAAAAGTGTCTAAACTTGTCGGGAGGAGGTCTTGCTAGGAAGTCTGTGCTGAATTTTATGAACAACGTTCACCAAAAATGTTTGCCAGCAAGCATACCTTACCTAAACAATCAGACCAAGGCCTCTGTGGCCTCTGCTGTACACAGAAGTTGTTTCCATCATAATCGGTCCATGGCTGTACCTCACCAACCTCGCTGTATGCGGAGAGTCCGCAGCTCGCCTTCTACTTGATCGATTCCCCTTGCTCGTTGTGCGCCTCTTCTTCTTGCTCCCGTCAATTCGTTTTCGAGAACCATTTGAATAGGGCTTTTCTTACGAGATTCTTACGAGATGCCCAGCTCATCGTAGACGACCGATTTTAGCGAAGTGTACGATGGGAGGTTCTCCCAGCAACTGATTCAATTCGTGGTTCATTCACCTTCTCCACGTTTAGTCTTCCATTTTCCGTGACACCAAGGGCGCGTTGGTCCTCCACTAGCAATGTCCATGTTTCGTGGTCGTAGAGAACTACCGGTCTAATTAATGTCTTGTAGATAGTCAACTTTGTGGTTCGGCGATCATTGTTCGATCTTAGCGTCCAAAGTAGGCATGATTGTTAGCCATAATGCGCCTTTGTATCGCTCTGCTGGTATCGTTATCGGCGGTCACCAATGAGCCACGATACACGATTTCGTCTACTACCTCGATTTCATCACCGTCGATCTGCACTCGTGGTAGGAGGCTAACATTGTCTTCTCGTAAGCCTCTTCCCTTCATGTACTTCGTTTTCAAAGCATTAATAACAAACCCAATTCTACCCACTTCAGCCTTAAGCCTGATGTACGTTTCAAAGTTACGTGCTACGATGTCAACGTCGTTGGCGAAGCCAAATAGTTGGACAGACTTCCTGAAAATCGTGTCACTCGTGTCTATCCCAGCTCTACGAATCACACCCTCCAACGTAATGTTAAACATCCTTCACCTTGTCGTAACCCTCTCCGAGATTCGAAGCGACTCGAGAGTGTCCTTGATACTCGGACGACATACACCACTCGATCCATCGTTGCTTTGACCAACCGCGTCAATTTTTCGGGAAATCCATATTCGTGCATAATCTGCAATAGGTCGGTTTTCCCGCTTTTCCATACCTTCTGTCCTATCCAGTAAACCTCCTACAGTGCTACAACTTCGAATTTACTCTGCTGAAGTTCGTTGTAGATTATCCTATCGCAGCAGGGCAGCAGAATGATTCGCAGTTCCATGTTCCGAGCTTCCAATCGTAGTTCTTAATTCGTCGCCTAGGTCTTTGCCGATTGTTCCGGTCCGTATTAATTTCTGTATTATTTGTATCATTGAGTTTTTTAAGGGCGGCTTGTTGAGCCTTCCCCAACCCCCAGTCTCGCCGGAGGACCATCGTGCACAACACCGCATATAGTCCCACGATGGCACGAGGACGATGGTCAACCGCTCCTAACATGGAGAACAGGCGCTGCTTTGAGCCGCCCCTGACATGGAGAACAGACACTCAAATAGTCTGCACCCTTTGAAGAAGGCAGCCCGCTCCCCTGTCAGCCTATGACCAAGGTCCCACCGGGGTTGGTTATCCGATCTTTCCAATGGTTACTCATACCCCAGTCGACATCACTGGGAGGTAGGAATATGAGTTACTGGACGAGATGCTAAGGATACAGATACGCGAAGTATCAATGGTACGCATTGTCCAGTTATTTACCAACCAAGGCTAGCTAGCATACAACCCAAGTAACCATTAAGCACTAAAAGTGGCATTATATCAGCATTATATCTGCATATAAAGCAGCACTTAAATGTCTTGAAGCTGTATATTCAGATATAATGCTAATATAATGCTAAGAAAGGCGAAATAACGTGCTTATATAGTGCATAATTTACAGCTCGTTAATAGCATTAGTAATGATATATTAATGCAACTCAACATAACTGTCAGTTTTGATAGCCCGTTTTTGGCACTGCTAATGCTATTATGCTGCATTTATCAACTGTCTATTTCCGATTTATTTTAAGAACTATTCCTTTTGTTTTGCTTTTTCATATAGATGGTATTGGCAAAATAAAGGAGGATAATGCATGCAATAATGAGCTATATATAAACCACTTAGTGTAAATTAATATTATTAGTAATGAACGGGTTTATTAGTATGCGAAAATTAATATCTTGTAAATTCAATATACTGCAAAAATTTCCTGTACTGCGTCTTTATCCAAGGTATCATCATGCATGGTTGGACCGCTGCCTTTGATGCCTGTGCCTGGCTATAAGCGATTCCAGAATTGTTATAATTTTCATCTCCGTACCTACGTACCAATTTGAATGCGTAGAACTGGCTAATGGAAATGTAGTTGTTTCTGGATCCAAATCACCAATATGTGTGTTAAGTTTACAAGCATCGTAGTTTCGATACAATTTAACTTTACATCTATAATTTCCACTTTTCAAAAAAAAATTCCACTTATTCTTGTCCATACAGGTTTTTGTTGACTCTAAATTACTTTTAAATGCTTTTGTAAACAAGTTCTTAGCATTATTTGATAGCCTTATATTAGCACTAAATGCAGATATAAAGCATGTATGCTGTGAACATGATAAATACTTGTATGCATTATAACAGCCATATATGCGCATATAATGCTGGCGATAATGCTAAATTTTGGTTGGAGCTTGAATGCATTTGTACTGCTAATATGAAGCTTGCATGCCTAACATATGCTAGTATATAACTTTTAAGCAACATTTATGCTGATTTAGTGCTATTATCGAGCTAAAGCTTAATGATTATGGTTACTTAGGAATCGCTGCAAATATTGAGAACACTTACATACACTTACATGTGCTACTCTACTAATGTTGACAGTATTTCTAATAAAAATTGAATTTCCAAAAGTTGTGTAGCATTTTTACTGAAAATTGAGTGCTTCCATACATTCTGAGGCAGTCTTTAATACGTATGCATAGTTCTTATGAATGACTTAACGAAGTCCTTACCTGAAGATTCCAATAGGTATTTCATATACATTCAGCTGGCGAATGTATTCCATAAGTCAATTAAATGCTCAAAAGAGTTATGTTTATTGCCTTCCATCCTACAGTTACTTCGTACTGCGTTCAATCCACAATTTATATTTCCAAACATCGAACCCGTTTGTTATTAAGTTCAACAATGATTTATAAACGCAATTATCTTCTGCGACGAACATTGATCCAGTCTCCGTTTCCCGGAAACTTATTTTTCCAGTTATTCACCAGGGTGAACGTTACACCCCATCGTCCCGCAGTTTAGTGCTGGTACGTTCTATCCTTCAATGGTTCAGAGCTTAGGATTCTTTTGAAATTGAAGGAAAATGCAGTTTTCAGAAACTGGATCCAACCACTTCCAACGTTATCAATCCTTTTGTTTACGTAAACATAAATATTCAACGAACTGTGTACGGGTTCTTGAACTGGAGAGCATCATCAACATACTTCACTATATCTTACAGTTAAGATATTCAACGTGCCGACGCTTCAAAACAAAACAAGAACATACAGTAATCGTGAAACGGACAATCTGGGGATATTTATTTCAGTAATGCTAAATTGCAAGAATCAACTGACAAACGAAAACAATGGCTTCTTCTGTAAATTTCTTGTGACACAAAGGCTACCCATGTAAGTCTCCAATTCTATCGGATAAGTGAACTATTTCCATCCGAAATGACCGTGGTGGATTGATTAGGCGAGTTTTCAATGACGAAAAATTCGCGGAAAAAGCCATTGTTTGTAACGTTTATCATTTAAGCCCTAATGAAAAATCTTTTTGTTGCTTGCTAACTTGCTAACCATGCGTTCCCATGAATGTAAAGTGATTTTTAAAAGTTAAATTGGCTTTTTGAGAGATAATGGATGTTGCATTAACCACGTGTTCTCATATTTGGGATTTTCAGACTCCCTGCCCATATGAAGTTCTTTGTTCATTGTTGCTGCCAGCGCTGTTAAGGCCAACCGCACCAATACGGTAATATTGGTAAATTGTTACCCTGTTTGACAACTCGATACCGCACCGGTGGTTGGTAACCGGGTTGGAAAATGACAATTTATCAGCCAGAAGAAAAATAATCCGATCTCTATATTGCTATGTTGTGAAAAAATTAATGCATCAAAACTTCGTCGAAGGAATTGGATGTCCAACAAAGATCCAATCTTTGGGACAAACCAGAACGTCGAAAACCTGTACGGAAGAGTATTCAAACTGCACGAAATATTTAGCGAAACGAAACCAGTGCAAGAATAAATTTGAGTCTTATTGTGTTACCTTTTTATGAACAACCGGTGTGAAAGTGGGTGGCTGAATCAAAATTGGAACGCTCTCAGTCATCAAAATATTACCCAGATACGAACCCACCGGTGGGGATGGTCTAACGATGTAAAGGCAACTGAATAAATTCAGCGTGGCAGATGGTGTTGCAATGGCTGAAACGTCAGAAATAGAACTTGAACGATGACGGATCAGATGCCAACATTCTGTCAACAATTGAGACGGAACAGCAATTTTCCGAATTGAAAATTGTGTTCTCTAATAGTGCAGTTAGTATTTCATGACGGTGTACCCTAACTAACGTGTTCTTTAATGTGTGCTCCAACCTAATATCACAGAACGTCAGTTAAAGTTAATGTTAAAACTATTGTTTAACAAACTATAAACTATATCAACATTAAATTTAACATCACAGGTGATTAGACACAAAGGCACGAGGAAATATTAGTTGAGTTAGGAATGGAGTAAACCCGAAAATTGTAAGTAACATTATTTGTTGTTAGGCTACATAATAACGAAATACATTTCAGCTTAAAACTATTCTCTTACCCTAAAAAGAGTTAGCGTTTTGCTCAGGAAACGATTCTGGATACCTCTTTTTTCTCGCAACATCCTTTTTTCCATCCAACATCCAAAATTAATATTGAGTATGTGTTCTAGCCAACTCCTGCGCCCCTCCCATTCTCATAACATATAGATCACGTAATTTATGGACGGTCCGCAATGGTTAGGCTTAATAAATAGTATGAATCATGATTCTGCCAGGCTGTCCTAATCATCAAAAACTAAAAACATAGTATTTTTGATTATATGTACCTCAAAAATTAAATCCAAATACATACATAATATCATCCATGTTTTCGTATTGAATATTTCAATTTTGGTGAATATGTTTTAATGTTTCCGTAGAAATATATTTAATGACCTTTCGCCTTTCAGGATTAAGGGGCCATCAAGTTGAACAGCCGACTGAGTTCATCAGATATAGCTCGAATGGGCTTAAGCTTAGTGAGCAACTGAGTATTTTAGCTATTTTTTAGAGATTGAGATTAATTTCTATATTTTCCTAATGAAATAATACTATCACACTCAGTGAGTGGCCCCAATAGCATCCCTAGTGTTGGTTTAAATCGGTAAAAATCGGCTTTTCAGCATTATTAAAAATCACGAGTGGCCCCAATAGTATCCTTACGGTTGGTTTAAATCAGTTCAAATCGTAAATCGGTACTTATTTTCAAATATTCCACTTGACAGCTTATCGTTAACCAAAACGAATCCTGCTGCTACCCAGTCCTGTTATCCAAGATCCCAGTGATTTCTCGTGGAAATGCAGAGGACTCCGAGGCTTTCAATAAGTGGGGAATCACATCAACATATTCCTACCCTTTTCTTACTTGACCTGCATTCGGGCAGGGCCAGCGCCGGTATTGCCTAAGTTAAGGATCACCAGTTTTTACACAGTGAAGATGTATGTTAGTCCCAAGCATCATCAGTTAGTTCTCTGTGTAATAACAGCTTATAAATTCGTTACAGTTGATCTAAAATTATGAATTTTTGATAACAATTGTATTTTTGAATGTAAAACCATATTTTGAACCACCCTAACTCGAAAACGATCACTCTAAAGTGTGGCCACGTTAAATTTTGGACACTTTTCTTTCTGTGTAGATTTTGAGTTATTTACGGATCGCTATATCGTTTTACTTACATGACAGCTGAAACTCTCCAATTTATTTCGTGGTACACTATGTTTTCATTCTTGTTGCATTCAGTAAAATGGTATCGAATCAAGTAGAAGTGCTCAAACGCATTTTGTACGAACTGCAGCAAAATCCCAATTTATCGGTATCTTGGCAAGAAACTAAAACTACCGAAAAGTACCTTATTTTGTATTTTCAAATCATATGACCAGCGCTTGACTGTGGATCGGAAGGTGGGAAATGGAACAAATCGAAAAGTATGCTCCCGACAAATGGACAAGAAGGTGGTAGCCATTATTGAGAAAAATCCCAATCTTTCTGAACGAAATGTGGCTCGCAAAGTTGGGAAGTCAAAATCAAACATACAAAGAAGGAAGCAGAGGCAAGGACTGAAGGCGTACTAAGTGGAAAAGATGCCCAACCGAGATGACAAGCAAATTTCACCGCTAAAAGTCGTGCTAAGGAGCTTTGCACTAATTTCTGGAAATATTTTCTTGTATCATAATGCTTTGTATCCAAAACATAAGTCGTGGAAGACTTTAATCAGCTTTCGGGCTTGGCTTAGTATACCGTTACGCAAAGGAACGCCGTTGCCGAGGATTTCCTGACAAAGAAGTTGTCCAAATTCCCGAAGAAGTATTTGATTTGGCAGTATGTAATTCTGGTCGAAAATCTTAAAAATTCCTCTCTACCGGCACTATCAATAAGGATGTGTACGAGAAACAATGTCTGCAAAACCGGTTGCGTTAATCAGAAGCCACGAATCACCAGCTCTGTTTTGGTCGGATTTGGCCTCTTGTCACTATGCGAAATCCGCCCTAGAATGGTATAAAGTACAAGAGGTCAAACACGTTGCAAAAGCAGCGAATGCACCAAAATGTCCAGAGCTTCGCCCAATAGAGAAGTTAAGAGGAAACTCTTCGAAACTAAGAAGAAAGCAAACGATACCGATGATTTCAAGAGAAGATGGAGAATAGTCACGGCGGGTGTATCTGAGGCTACCGTGCGGAACCTGATGGCGGGTGTATCACAGAAAGTTCGAGAATTTTACAGAAAGAAGGATTAACATCTTCATCAATTTCTTCATCATTTCTGAGGTAGATAAAACTCTTTTATTATGAAATAAACAGTTGGTTTTGATGAATTAAATGTAAGTTTATGTTGTTGCTATTATTTCCAAAATTTAACCTGTCCACGTCTTGAATGACCAAATAAAAAAATACGAGTCTAATATTTTTCGATAAGAAACAAAATTATCAATGATAAGGAAATTGTGAGAGATCGTTTGTCTTTATTCGAAAGAATTGCTGATTGAGGAAGGCTAACGTTTAGAGCGATGCAAATTAGAGGTTTACCAAGTTATTCCCAAGCAAATTTCAATCAGTTTCGACAGTTCAATTCATTCATATTCATCTTAGCGTTTCAAGCTTATTGGTTTCACAACAACCTTATTGTTTTCTCTCAATTTAGTGTTCTAAATGCACTTGCATAGTTATTAATTGAGAGCTTTCAATGCCAAGTATCATTTTTGCATGAGTATGATTGTGATGGCAAAAACAGTGAAGCAACTTCGTTCAGAAGTGTGCGCGTTCAAAGAACGGCACCCCACCGCGTCGAAAACGGGCATCGTGCGGCACTTTGTGTACGCCGAATACGCCCGTTCCGGCATCTACAATATCTTGGCACTATAAGACAACAATCAGAGCATATCGAAAGAAAGCCCGGCTCCGGACGGCCGACGACCCTGAGCGACAAGAAGCACCAATGGATGCTGAAGAGGAAGACCGAGGGAAAAGTGGCTACATCGCTGCGTGCGCTTGGCCGGAAGATCGGTTCAGCCGGCCAAACAGTGAAAAAGTACCTGGTGAACATGAACATACATGTCAGGAAGCGGAAGTCGCGTCCACTGGTTTCAGAGCTGTAGGCAATGATGCAGCGGTAGTGACGGAATAAGATGGTCAACGCGATTTCCCCGGCGAATCGCGACGTGGGGGTGGTGATGGACAACGAGACCTATCTCACCCTGGATGGCAACGACTGGCAGGGCACTTTGTATTTTACTTCCCCAACGAAGGGAGTGAGCTCCGAGGTGATGTTTATTTCACACACCAAGTCCCCCAAGATGGTGCTGCTGTGGCTGACAATCAGCGAGAAGGGGATGTCAAAGCCTCTCTTCTTTTGCTCCGTACTGGTCGTGAACGGGTAAATTTATAGCACGAAATGCCTGCCGGAAGTTGCGTCGTTCATCAAGAAACGTGTCCCAGCTGCGTCCCATCGAGAATTTCTGGGCCAAACTGAACCGTAAGATCTACTCCAACAATTTTGTCGCACAAACTAAGGAGGAATTGATAAATAAAACGAAAAAAGAACTCAAAAACATGCCTACATGCATGTTTTCGTCCGCCATGGCGAATGTTCCGGTTAACTGCCGGAAAGCCGCTCGCAAGGGCGTAGAATTTTTTTGCAAGTAAGCTTAAATAATTATCTTCCATGGAAAATTTATCAAAAGCACTTATCTGTCTTAGCTTGTTTTTTATCACCATCCGAAAAAAAAAGTCCTTTTTTTTAATGCAAACGTTAGAATAGGTTCCACGGCTTCTTAATTACCCATAGCTCTTCAATGTCCAAAATAAGGCTGAGTGCGTGCATCCACTTGTGCCAAACTCAGGCATAACATTTTAAATAAATTTTCATCTACAAATTATTACAAATGATTTATAACATATTTGATTTATAACAAATTGGTTCTGACGTGCAAAAGTAGCAAAAAATTTACCTTTTATTTTAATCCAATTGAAATGTATTCCTGTTGTTTGATATTTTCCGTATTTTCATAGAAGCATGGCCTTCTAGGTATTAGTTTTTGGAAGTTGGCAACAGTACTGACTGTCAGTGACGGTTTTTAGTTTCGACTGTCAATTTTCAATGCCTAATCTCGAGTGCTTTTTCAAACAGACGTATCGGATTTTGTAAACAAATAGAAGAAGTAAGATTGACACGTAAATTTTTCAACATCCTCATGGAAAGTGGCATCACTATCATGTTAGGGATATGTTATGCCTTGTGTTTGTGGCCCTAGTTTGAATGAAAGTGCTAAGGGTTTCTAGAATTTAACGTTTGAGTCTGACTTCCCCACTTTGTTTACAAATTTTGTAAGTTGATGTAGTTGTATTGGCATACTTTAATAAATGTTTCGACATTACGTTATTTGGGACTTTGTTTCTCAACGAGTTCCAATTTTGTCTGCACTACTGATTAATTAGATGCTTCAGTGGATTAGCAATGGAATGTAACAATATCAATGAAGTATCGCAGAATGTTTCTGGTCTTGAAATATGCCGTACGATAGCTTCAGAACCCCGGGATTATGCTTTGTGCATAAGAATTGATTACACACTGATTTTACCCTTTTTGCCAGTCAGTGTCTGTAAGACTGCAAAAACCAACACACATACCAAAGACGAACTCATCCTAGGATTCTGTGGAATCTACTACCAAGAAGAGATATTTCCTATGCAATACTGTTCCGGATGGGAGCCCCGCATGCATGGGAAACTAATTGTACTGAAAGGTTGATTCTCCATAGAATTAAAATCCTGCTTGGTATTTCCTGTTAAAAAAAAAGCCTACTGTGCAAGCCCTCACTCTTGTTCTAGAATGTTCGAGATAATTGCTAATGGCTCTTCAATAGCCAGACGACTGTCGGTGGTCGATGTTAGACTGATCAGTATCTGCCAATTCTCTAAAAGCTTTCTGCTCTGCTATTCCTCGTGATCAGCAATCTAAACGGGAAAATTACACCCTGTCTACACGCGATAAACTTTGCGTGCCACGTGAGACTGCAAAGAACATTCGTCATGTTATAAGGTTAATCGAAAATGACCCGTTATCAAACGAAGGGGGAAAGTGGTTTTGCTTAACTTACAATCTGAACTAATTTATCAAGTCGCAAAATATGAAATTATTCTTCTATCATAAGAAGCGATTTAAAGAAAACTCAATTGAAAATCATGTGTACAAAGTTTGGTATTGGTTTGTGTTAGCATTACCCAAAATCTTACCGTCAATCACATCATAAAACCATTCACCTATAGAACAGATACTCCTCGAAACTCGGATTCAACTCTCAATCAACGACCGCAATCCAGCGGGAATTGACACCTCCTTCCCAGAAGGAAGTGAAACAAAAACATTCCATCAATCGTCCGCCGTCGGTTCGACCAGCCCAGAAACAAAACCGTGTCCGAATCGTGTATAGCAAATGGAACACAAAATTCCTCACCACCACTGGGACTTCACTCCGTTCTACTTAGTACTTTTTACTTTTGTTGTTCCTTCCAAGAGTGGAAAATCAATATCTCAGCTTCTCCGTGCCGGCTGCTTTGACACGGCCATTCTCTGCTCAATAAAAACAAAATTTCAACGATCCCCGATGTTGCCCCATAAAATATTCAAACTCAAACCCCGGCCAACCCTAGCTAGCAACACATTGAGCATGCCATACAATCTCCGTCTTCTCGGTTTGACCGACGTAGATTCAATTTATTATTAATGGCCCTTGGAAACGTTCTCGCTATTCAATATTATTTGAAACCCAACTTGCTTGAACACTTACCGCTCTGGCGTCGACTCCCGGGTTTACGCCCGCACCGACCAGCAACAGCAACAGCCCACAGAAAACCGCCAAACTCTTGAACCTCATCGCCATCATCGTCATGCTCGACACAGTTTATGCCTTCAGATTAGACTTCCCGCACAACACCAAAGCAGAGACCACACGAACACAACACTCCCTCTGCCGCCTTATCGAAGCAAGCGTGTCGCCAAACTCGCCGTTGTCTTCCCTTCCTAAATCCTGAACAAAATCCTGAGATCACCAATTACCGCACCGAAACTCAAATGAACCGCAAAAGGAAAATCACTTAATCAACTTCACTTCCTTCACGTTCACTTGTTATGCTTTCTTCTTCTTCTTTGAAACCACTACACACCCGAGATTCACTTTCGCCTTGGCGATGACTACGACACCGGATTCTGCACTGGAAAGCAAGAATCAATCACGAGGAAAAACCTTCCACCCGTACACGCACACGAAACGCGGTGTTGCCTATCCTGCAGGGGCCGTCCCGAAGCACGCACGTACGACGGTTCTTTACGTAATACCCGTGGGAATGGACTGTTCCTGCCTGCCTCGGATTACAGTGAAGACTGGAGCCAGATATCCCAAAACAACCGGAAGCAGCGAAATCCTCCAACGACCGTTCCGCTCGACATTCGCAGTCAGATTGACGCCTCGGCGATGCAAGATGAATGCTTTTTACCTTTGATTTTCCCCCGAATCTCTCCCAATCGCTCCGAAACAGCTGTGAGCAGGCACAAAACGCTCTCCTCGGCTCTCATCCCGCCAGCAGCGTGTTGTTATTCTGTTGCATACCGCACAGGCGCAGAATGCGGGGGCTTCCTCAAGGTAAATATTTTCAAAAATAACCTTCACACTGAGAGGTGAGCGAATTCGCCTCCACGCGGTACGGTGGCGATTGATGTGTGCGCTAGTGTGTGTGTGTGTTTGTTCGTCTGCTGCAATGACGAAGGCGAAATAGGAATGGGTGGATGCTTTTCGCCGACCCAGTTTTCCACGTTCTTTTGTTTTGTTCCGGATGTCCTGGATGGTTGGCACAGATGGACGTTTGTGTTGGGAGTTTCAACGCGTGCGGCGAATGTGGTCAGGTTGCTATGGCGCGCAGTGGGCCATGACTTTATAGTTTGAATAATACTGCACTATGGTACGAATAGCTAAATTTCGCGATAAAAATCCTTAACTCGAAATCCATTGTCCTTCGACATATGATGTCTTTCAAAGATTTAATCTTTGAAATAAGATCTACAATTTGGTTTTGGTCGTGACTAAGGTGGTTCTCTTGTATTCATAATAAAAATTCTAAGTTTTTATTCTTTTTTTAAAGGCCGTGCAATATCGTAGTTGCCTACTCCGTTACTGAACAGAACTAGTGTAAGGGTGTTTGATCAAATCTGGTCGACCTAAACTTGACGCATTTCGTGCATTAATTTGCACACCTTCATTTTGAAGATGTGCGGTAGCATCATGCCTCTGTTTTGATTTTGAGATTAGCACTTCAGTTATCAAAATGTCATCGAAGGAAAAGAAGCAATGCATCAAAATTTTGCACGTGCATGGCGAAAATCCAAACAACTCTCACGCCAAGTTGGCGAAATTGTTGAATGTGGCTAAATCAACTGTTACCAAAGTATTAAAAGTGTTCGGTGAACGTTTGTCGACAGCCAGGATAGCTGAATCGGAGGGAAATCGAAAGCCGGAGGCCACAGTGACAACAACAAGAGTTGCCCGCTGTTCAGACCGGAGCCCCAACCTCTCCGTCCGAGAGGTCGTAAAGAAGCTGGGAGTGGTGCCGTCAACCAAGGATTGAGCTAAAAAACTAGCTGGACTGTCGACGTACAAGAAAGTGGTGACTCCAAATCAGGACGATAAACAAAACACGTCGGTCAAAGCACGATCGTGAATGTTGTACACGACGATGCTGACGAAGTTTGATTGCGTGGTAAAGGACGATGAAATTTAAGTCAAGGCAGACTTTAAACAGCTTCTTGGACAGGAATTTCATACGGCAACCGAACGGGGAGAGGTGGCAAACATTTTCAAGCACATTAAACTGTCAAAGTTCACGAAGAAATATCTGGTGTGGCAGGCCATCTGTACCTATGGCTTGAAGAGCAACATTTACATTGCGGAACCGTCAACCAGGAAATTTATCCGAGCGAGTGCCTACAAGACCGTCTACTGCCTTTTGTTCCGTTCTATTTTGGCCGGATTTGGCATCTTATCTTTGCGGGAAAAGGCCATGGTATGCTGCCAACAACGTTCAAGTGGTGCCCAAGGACAAGAAGCCTCCCAACACGCCAGAGCTCCGCTCAATCGAACGATATAGGGCCATCATCAAGCGGAACCTTAAGAAGACTTAAAAGTTGTTGTGAGCGAGAAACAGTTCAAGGCAAACTGGCGTTCTGCGGTGAATAAAGTGGACAAAGAGACTGTAAAAAATCTTATGGCAGGTGTTAAACGAAAGACCCGACATTTCAAATTCGGTAAAGAGGATGGTTATTTAAATAATTCTCCTGTATTCTGTATTAACTGAACTCAGAAAACGAAAAAGAATTTGACTTATTAATAAAAACTTTGATCAACTCACACACACACTAAAGCTATGCCCATTAAGAATCCGGAATAATAAAATCATATGTGTCTCGGTAACGGATTAACGTACAAATAAGTTTAATACATTAAAACAAAGGTAATTCATTGTATTTTAAGGAAATTATATCTATATAAATAATTTCTCTTCGTATCTAATGAAAATTTCTCGCATCAAACGCTACACACCTCTGGAGTCAACTTCCTTGGCACATTTGTTCCACATTTTGGTCATCTGAGTCGAGTCAAGAGCTGTTTTTCCCCTTTTCTTAAGCTTCCGCTTCATTACTGTCCAAAATCTCTCAATGGGCCGGAACTGCGGGCAGTTGGGTGGATTTTTTTTTATCGATGATATCTACGTTATTATCGCGAAACCACTAAATGACTTCCCGGCTGTAGTGGCAACTCGCCAAATCTGGCGAAAACTTTACGGGACCTTTATGGGCTTTAATGAAAGGTAGTACGCGGTTTTTGAGGCATTCTTCTTTGTACAGCTTCAAATCCATCGTCTTATTCGTCACAAACACTTTGGTCTTTGCTCCACAGCTGCATATTCCTTGCCAAATCATCAGTTTTTTGCAAATTTGTCCATGAAAGCAAACTTACACTTCGCAGGAACACCTCCTCGTACCATCGTCATGTAGAACTTTTGGCCAGGAAGCTGTCCAAAATTCATTTTGACGTAGGTTCCATCGTCGATCTGCAGGCATCCTCGGTACTTCGTCAAAATCTTCTGGTACAATTTCCGTGCTCGAGTTTTGGTGACGAAACTTTGCTTCAACGATCTGTTTGGTTGCTTGCTGGCTCGATACGAACAATATCCTACTCGCAAACGAATTCTTCAAACGGTACTGCGAGCAGCAGCGTTTTTTTTTTTGCGATGTCATTATCTGATAGTCCAGGGTTTGCTCTGACGGTTCTCAACACCTTCTGGTTCAGCTTGCGGTCATATGTTCCACTACGACGCTTACCTTGAGGCACTCGATCCATGCTTTCTCACTCCCTAAAACGTTTGAGCACATTATACACGGTTGATTTGGCGATTTTCAACGTTTTTGCGATTTTTATTGCGGACTACGTTAGCAACGTGGGTTTGTAGAATTTTGTCTCTCATCTCGTCTTCCATCAAGAATAACTTTTGACTCCCTGCACGAAATACCGTGAAATTTATACCACAGAAGGTAAACAAACCACTGTAAAAGAGTTCTTGCAAATTCACTTACAGTGCCACTGCAACACAATAAGTGATTCCGAATTCTAACTGGACAAAACTTTACTGTTTGACCAAATTTTGATCGGAACACTCTTTAATTGCACAGAGAACCACATAAGTAGAGCTTGGGATTAGCTTTTACATTTTCAATGTACAAGTTCACTAATTCTATTTATAGATCAGTACCACGGCTAGCCAGCCACGGCCTCACGGTCTTTGGGGAGGGGGAAGAAGGATGATTATTTTGACAATCGTTGTTATTGGAGACCGTGCTCACCACTGCATCTCTACAATTATCAAGGAAAGGGTAGTTATGTTAGTGAGGCCGGTTATTTTTCGATCATGGATGCACTGTGGCAAGTGATGCGATTAATGAAAGAAAGAGCAGTAGACTGCTTTTTATTTTAAATCTAGTGGTGATAGAAAGACGCAAATGACAAATGGCAAGGAAGAGGACGGGCCTGAGATTGAACTCCCAACCATCTGCTCAGTAAGCAGAACGGGTAACCACTGAGCTAACCGGCCGCGTCATATATGCTACTGATCGAAATTTATGCAGAAAAAATGCAAAACAACCTATCTTAAGATAAGTTTAGGGACAAACGATTTCCAACGATTCCAAGTCTTGTACATGGAAGTTTCTACTTTTAGTTCACATATTCCGTGTTTGCAAATATTTGCAAATATGGCAGTAAAATATGTTGAAAAAAAAAGTATTTTTATTACACTCCAACCTCTACGACTATTTTTATACAATAACTAGCAACCATCTTGTATCTGAAAAATGTGCGTCCTTTTATACCCTTAAAGTCATCCTAAAAGGTTTAAAGAAGCTAGAAATCATGTTTCACGAGCAGAATGTCATTAAATTAAATTACTTTTAATTCTGTAGGAGCAAAAATTCATTTAAATCATAAAAAAATAGAATTTTTAATATGAAGTTAATGGTTTTTGAATTATCGATTTTTGTCGCTAAATTAAGCTCTTCGTACCATAGTCCACTGTTCAGTTCTATTATAACCGCAGTTTTTACGAAACTGAGCAGCAGCGTTGCCAGATTGATTTCAAATTGAGTATCGGTTAGATAAAGTCGCTATTCATCGGTATTGACTATTATATGATATTGTATATCAAGTAAAGAATTTTCTGGAGAGTCCATTCTTCTAACTGGCTTTGATGCTCTTCCCAACTAGGTTTCGGCTTCTCTCAACCTGGTATATTAGAAGCACTTTCAATGTTAATTCTGAACTTTCTATCACTACACAAATCACTTTCACTTTTTTTTTTAAACTTTTTTGAGCGTATGAGTAGAACGATTGTGATTGGGAAACTAGGGGAATTTAAAATTAACATTTCATTTGATCACTTTTAAAACAAATAAAAAATAAAACATTGAAACACTTTTTAAAAAATAAAAAATAAAACATTGAAACACTTTCTCATATCTTCAGTGCCGAGTGCTCGACTTGAAGGAAACTTCATTTTTGCTCCTACAGAATTGGAGATAAATTAGTTTAATGAAACTTTGCTCGTGAAACTTAACTTTTATTGCATCTACGTATCGTTATATAACAGTTCCTTATGGGAAAAAAAACAGTTTTTTTTCTCTAATTTTTTATCTCAATTTGAATGTGAAAACTTTGTTAGGATGACGTTTAGGGCATAAGCTGAATAGATGGGGGTAGTGTGCTAACGTCAAACATAAGGAAATCCACTATGTGTGCCATCTGTGGTGATACTTTCAATTAAAAAACATTTGAATTGACCGTTTAAGAAACAGCAAGTGTTCGGAAACGAACCAGCAAACATCATCACGCTACCTAGGTGTCACTGGATAGAAGCAGTCACGAATCGCTGTCCATTGGTCTACCAACCTTCAACCCAATTTCTCTCGTCTACACGAATGTACTCCGTAGGCGAGCCAGAGGTACTGTTTCTGCTAGAAGACGACGACCTATGCTGTATGCTTATTGCAGAATTCAAAAATTCCGTCAAAAAAATAAAATAGAACAGTTTTCGAGATATGGATAAAAGTTGATTTTTTAATATATGAACAAAAACACATTTACTTAAAATGGAATATCTCCAACGCGTGTGATCCAATTTCAAATATTTTGTCATCAAATAAAGCAAAACAACGATCTTCTGAACATTGCAATATTCTAGAAGTAATAGTTTCGACGCTATTTATAAATGTATACATTTTTTTGGGATTTTTTTTTTTGCATAATAAATTGTGCTAATCCTATGATTTACCTCAAAATAACGTCAACAGAAAAATATATTGCATGTAAAGCTAAAAGCCAAAGAAAAACCGAAGAAAATTAGGGTTCAATGGAGAAAATCAGTTGAAAAATGAGGAAGTTTTGCTGGTTTTTGAAAAAAATTGCAGAAATGCAGGAAAAACAGAAGTTCTCTCTCTCTCTCTCTCTTTCTCTCTCTCTCACACACACACACACACGCACACACACACACACCGATCCTTCAAACCGGATTTGGGCGTCGATAAGAATCCGCCCAGGGCCAATTTTTAATACGTGATATTCTTTGGAAATCAGATGGCGGTCGCAATGAAGTATCGCAAACGTTTTGTCGTTCGCTGCAATTAAAACATTTGTAACCAGATTTGTGAGCATTTCAGGCCGAAAGGGACCAGTGTGAAGTGCCCGTTCGACTGGAAAAGTTATACGCAATCTGGGTGGAATTTAACGATGTTCAGGCGAAGTTGGAGACTCTGGAAGATAAAGTAGTCGATGCCTACTAGGTTGCCTGAAATGTCCTTTTAATATCAAACACGAAAACATTTTATTGCCAAATTCGGTATTATTTCTCAACATACTCTCCTTTTAGGTCAATTTGCTATACTGACATATTGTCCAGCGATTTTTAATAAATTTTTTATCCCATCCGAATAGTACTCCTTCGGAATAGATCTGTGTGCCGGCGGCGACGATTTTATAGCGCCGTCACCGTTAGTGGCGAACCAGCCCAGGAGGCTGAAAGCCACTATAATAAAGAAATAAAAAAAAAAAAAAAAGCGCCGTCACCGCCACTATTTTCGACCGTCGCGCCGCTGCATTTTTTTGCCCGCGCCGGCGGCCTGCATCCCTTCAGTTAAGTTCATTAGCCCTTCAGAAACCTGGTTTTATTACTGATGACAAATTATGACATCTCGACTACACAGAAAAAAATAATTAATTTTAACAAGCGCGTAAAATTTCCCCTCGTGTAATTCCAAGCCAAAGGAGCGTAAACAACGATGTTGTTTCCAATCTTTCATACAACAGGCTTGATTCAGGCGTTATCTGGCTTAAACTTACATGAAATATCCCATTATTTTCTGCCAAATCTAGCATTCCCTTTATGTGCATTAGATAACGCAGAAAATTCAGTGTTTCTTTTTATCTGTGTAGATGTGCCATCTAGAGGGTGTGCGTGTGAAACAGTGATCAGCTTTGTCGTTTCGTTCTAGAAATTGCAGTGTACATTTTCGTGTTTCGAGTTTTGGCAATTTTGCGACTGAGTTTGAATATAAAAAAAATGAAATGTCCGCCTTTAATGTCGAGAACATTTTCATCGCAAGTGTACACACTTAGATTTTCAACAGAAATCTGTAAAGTTTTACCGAATTCTCAACCGCTGAACGTTCGGTAATTCGATTTAACGGATTTCGGTAAAATTTTACAGCTTTCTGTAAAAAAATATCGGATTTCGATAAAATTTAACCGAAATCCGTAAAATCGGATTACCGAACGTTCAGCTGTTGAGAATTTGGTAGAACTTTACAGATTTCTGTAAAAAAATCTAAGTGTATACATATTCACACCACAAATAATGGTTATGAAATCAGCGATGTGTGAAAAAAAACATTGGTGCTCTAAAACATGTCAAAAATGGTTTGCTCCCCAGTCACGAAGGGGTTTTTGTGAAAGGGATCTAACCAGATCTCCCTACTCTGTGCCGAAATAGGAGCGCTCGTTAAACGGCCGAGGCTCCACTTCTCTCCACCACCCATCTACTCACGAGCAAGCGGGAGCTCACCACATCCACAGCGCCCGATCGACGGGTCCATCAGGCTGATAGCCAGGGTTGCCACATGCACAGATTTATCTTGATTTACACAGATTTTTTTCAATTTTTTCATACAGATATCGGTATGTAAAGATTACAGATTTTTGAGAAATATCAAGATTTTTAAGATTTCTAAGAATTGCTGGTCTACTCTGTCTCAAATTCGAAATATGAGTAAAGTGCTTCGCCGATCGTCGATAAGTGTGGACGCGTTTTTAATTTGCTGCCGGTTCCGTGCGCGTATTCGATTATATTTATTTTAATTGACTCAATTGATTTTTGTTGACTCAGTAGTTTTACCTTTGCATACGCTATGAACTGCGAAATTTGTACTTTTGACACTTCCATCGATTCGGTAATGTGGACGTGTGCCGGTTGTCCACGTAAATTTCACGCTGCCTGCATTGGAGTGACCGTTCACCGTGGTTCGCTACGAAGGAGAGACAAAAACCTGGTGGATGTGAATTCCTATGTACTACCATGCTGCGACTCGTGCCAGGAGCTGTTACAGGCTAAGCTTGACTTCAATGGGCTGGTTGAGCAACAGAAACGCCTTGAAAAACAGCTTCATGACAATACAGAGGTGATGCACCGGCTCGCATCCCAACACAAGCCTGACGCCGTTCATGAAGCGTTTGAAAGCATGGAAAAAGGACTCGAAACTCTGCTCACTAGTATAAAAATGAGCTTTCCGCGATCAACAAAAGTAGTAGTTTAGCTGGTAGCGTTGTTGCGATAAAAATCACGTCACATCTCTATTTGATACAGCGATGTCAGCTACAAAAAGATAATATGCATTCTACATTGAAAGTAGTGACGTCAGATTTATCAACTGACCTACGCAACATCAATAATGAAATTAGCCTGCTCAATCAGCAATCCATTGAATTAGCAGCTAATTGTACAATGAACACAAATGCGATGTTGGGTATTGATATTCTTGACGAACTTAAGACTCTATCGGCAAACATTTGTGCAAGTCATAATATAGAATCACCGTTATCGACACCTGACCCATGCTCCAGTTTAGCAGCAGAATTAAATTACAAAAAAGATTCCGTCGACTCAGGGTGGCGTTTTCTGGGCACAAGAAAAGTTTGGATGGCAGACTGGTCGCAATACGATGCTCGTAAATTACATCGCTTGAATCAGCAAAAAATGGCCGATAAAGCTCGGAAGAAGCAGAACAAAAACCAAAATATTCAAAATAACAATGCCACTCATCATGTACAAAATCATCGTAGAAGCACTAGCCATACCAACCCTAATAATAATAATAATAATAATAACAACAACAACATCAACAATTACAACCATTTACCATCAGACCGTGTGCTTCTTGCTGCTGCGAAGCACCAATTCTCCAGGCCACCACTCAGCCACCGACCAATTTACTTCCAGAGTGGTGGGATACAAAATCCGTACCCGGCAAGTGATGCATCACCACTCTATTCCACACCTACCGCTCCAACGAGCTCATCACGCATCGTTCCTGCACAATCACCCAACTGGATGGCTCCGGGGCGTTCTTCAGCTGAACCATGTGAGGGATGTTCATGTTCACAAAGGCATTCGAGTTTTCATCGGTATTGACGAAACCCTTAGAGGAGGATAATGATTTTTCAGAGTCTGACGATAACTTGACGGTAATTAGTTTAAATAATTTTAATATAACGAATAACTCGAGTCAGAAACCCCCTACTCCCCAAACACATTTAGGCACAGAAATTATAGTTTATTGCCAAAATTTTAACCGTATGAAAAGTGCGGTTAAAATTCAGGAAATTCATACTAAAATTTTGGGTTGCTCATTCCCAATAATTATGGCAACTGAAACCAGTTGGGACCAAAGTGTTAGGAGTGAAGAAGTTTTGGAAATGCTTATAATGTTTTTAGAAATGATCGCAATTTGGAAATTTCTGAGAAGAAGTCCGGTGGGGGTGTTTTAGTTGCTATTTCTACCCAATTTAATTCAGAAATCATTGATACATCTACAGTTAAGGAATTCGAACATGTATGGGTGAAAGTACTACATGGCAGGTGAAATACACGTATTTGCCACAGTGTATTTCCCCCAAATAACGCTCGCAAGGAAGCATATGACCATTTTTTTCAAATTGCTGACGAAATTTTGTCTCAACTTTCACCAGAAGTGAAAGTTCACATATACTGGTGATTTTAATCAACGTAGTGCTGACTTCATTCTAGACAATGATAACGAGTCCATCTTACTACCAGTCGTTGGGGAGAATGAAACATTGCAGCTTATTTTCGACAAAACTGCAGGCCTGGGGCTCAATCAAATTAACCATGTAAAAAACCAACAAAATTGCTATTTAGATTTTTTATTGACAAATATTCAGGAAGACTTCTGTGTAAGTAAATCTATTTTTCCATTATGGAAAAATGAAGCTTTTCACACAGCAATTGAGTTTTCCTTATTTGTTCATGAATACGAAAAACCCAACGACTATGAATATGAAGAGGTCTTTCAATATCATTTAGCAAATTATGATATCATAAGACACAAACTTAACGGAATTGATTGGCAAACGATTTTTAAGAATGAAGCAAATGTTGAAACTTCTGTTGAGGTTTTCTATAAATTATTGTTTGAAATAGTAGTTGAACAAGTACCACTCAAAAAAATTAGGCGAAGAGGTAATTCGAACCACCCAGTTTGGTATAATAAAGAAATAAAAAATTTAAAAAATCGGAAGCAAAAGGCCCACAAAATGTATAGAAGAGATTGTAACAGTAATAATCTGACATACTATTTGAAGATTTGCGATGAACTAAATCTAGCTATTAGTAATGCATATGATGAGCATAATTCAAAAACCGAACTTGAAATTAAGTCTTGTCCAAAAAAATTCTTCAATTATGTTAAAACTAAGCTGAAATCTGACAATTTCCCATCTAGAATGCATCTACACTCAAATGTTGGTGATAACGCGGAAGAAATTTGCAATCTATTTGCAACATTCTTCCAAGAAATCTATACCACGTTTGATGAAGAAGATCGCGATTATGAATATTTCAATTTCTTCCCAGAATTTTCAAGGGACATTGGAGTTAGTCAAGTCAAATTTCAAGACATTTTGGAAGGTTTGAATAAATTAGACGTTTCCAAAGGTTCTGGCCCTGATGGAATACCACCCGTATTTATGAAGAACTTAGCATTAGAACTCACAGCACCTTTATTTTGGCTTTTTAATATGTCACTGGAATCTGGGATTTTTCCCAAACTTTGGAAAAGTTCCTATCTAGTACCTATTTTTAAAAGTGGAAAAAAATCGGACATTTGTAACTATCGTGGAATTGCCATTATTTCCTGCGTTCCTAAACTTTTTGAAGCAATTATCAATGAAAAATTGTTTTCTCAAATCAAAAACAGACTGACTAAGAAGCAACATGGATTCTTCAAAGGACGATCAACTAGCACAAATTTATTGGAATTCGTCAACTACTCACTGATAGCAATGGACAATGGCAACCATGTAGAAGCTCTTTATACTGACTTCAGCAAGGCTTTTGATCGCATTGACATACCCATGCTTCTATTCAAATTGCGAAAAATGGGAATTGAGGCAGGAATCCTCAGATGGCTCGAATCCTATCTTACTAACCGTCAACAAATAGATTAGATTCAAAGGGAAGAAATCAAATCCTATTAAGGTCACTTCTGGAGTCCCCAAGGCTCTCACTTAGGTCCCCTTTTATTCATTTTGTTTGTAAATGACATTTCCTTTATTCTCAAAAACATTAAATTTCTTATTTACGCTGATGACATGAAACTATTTTTTAGAAATAAGAAACAAAGAAGATATCATGACATTCCAGAAAGAAATAAATGATTTCTATACTTGGTGCAACAAAAGTCTTTTACAGCTGAACGTAAAAAAATGTAATTCGATAGCTTTTAGTAGGAAACGAAACACCCCAGACATAACTATCAATCTAGGGAATCAGCCAGTTGAAAAATGTAAAAGAACAAGGGATTTAGGAGTTATCTTGGACTCGAAACTAACTTTCATTGATCATTACAATTCAATCATCAACAAAGCAAATAATATGCTTGGATTTATAAAACGATTCTGTTACAATTTTCATGATCCGTACACAATAAAAACATTGTATATTGCATATGTAAGGTCAATACTGGAATATTGTAGCGTAGTTTGGTCACCATTTTCAGTCACCCATGAAGAACGACTAGAATCGGTGCAGAAGCAATTTTTACTGTATGCACTTCGTAAATTAGGTTGGACAAGGTTTCCGCTTCCATCCTATGAAGCCCGCTGCATGCTCATCAGCATCCAATCATTAAAAGAGCGCCGTGAATTTGCATTAGTATCATTCGTAAATGATATTGTTTCGCAACGCATTGATTCAGCAGAACTTTTGTCAAAACTTAATTTTTACATACCGTCGCGGCAACTACGAAATAGAAATATATTTATAACAAACCATCATCGTACAAATTACGCAAATTTGGACCTCTGAATCAGATGATGGCAACTTACAATAAGCATGGAGAAAATGTAGACTTCACTATGACCAAATCAAAACTAAAACAATACTTCAATTCAATTAGATAATAACGAACGATTCAAAACATTAAAAATGTAAATCTGATGTGTTAGTTTTCTAAGGCGTACTGTATATATAAGTGAAACATAAAATGTAAGCACTATTGTAACAAAACGGTCTACTATTGATTGACGACAAAATAAATAAATAAAATAAAGTGTGGGATCCAACTTTTGATCAATAAAGGGTGTATTCGATAAAAATGGCACACACATATATACTCATCAAAATTAAACTAATTATCGGATTTTCTTGCAATTTTCAGGGAATGAAGAACTACTAATGAGTTTTGATTTACAACATTTGTTTGATTCAATTTCGTCTCCCATCCCGAATGCCCGCACCTTCCTTTTCACTCCACCCATCAAATTTTGTACAACCGATTTTCCCAGTGTTTTTGTTGTTTTTACCCAAATTTTCTTCAATTCTAGCTCTGTTTTTATAGTTTTGGGATGTTTGCGAAGTTCCGTTTTCATAATTGCCCAGAATTTCTCAATTGGACGAAGTTCCGGTGAATTTGGTGGGTTCATATCCCTTGGCACAAAATTGACTCCGTTGGCTCGGTACCACTCCAATACGTTTCGAGCGTAGTGGCAGGATGCTAGATCAGGCCAAAACAGAGTTGATCCTTTGTGCTTCTTAATGAATGGCAAGAGACGCTTCTTAAGGTACTCTTCCGTGTAAACCGAACCGTTTATTGTTCCGGAAGTGATGAAGGGAGCACTTATTTCACCACATCCGCAAATCGCCTGCCAGATTAGAAACTTCTTTGCAAATTTCGATAGTTTCTTCTTTCGAACATCTTCCGGAACATCGAACTTCAACTGGGCAACGAAATATTCTTGCCCAGGAAGTTGACGGAAGTCGGCCTTGACGTATGTTTCGTCATCCATCACGATGCAACCGGATTTGGTGAGCAGCTTCGTGTAAAGTTTCCGGGCGCGGGTTTTCGCAGTGATGTTTTGTTTTTCATTCCGGTTTGGGGCTTTTCGCACTTTGTAAACATGTAACCCAGCACGCTTCATGGTTTTCTGCACAGAACCGACTGACACCTTAGACCTTTTAGCGACATCTCGAATTGACATGTTTGGACGGTTCTTGAATTGTTGTACGACTTTCCTGGCCATTTTACTGTCCATTGGACCACTTTTACGACCACTCCCTTCCTTCCTTTTGGACACCCAGACGCTCCTTGAAGGTTCTTATTACACGAGACACAGTTGTATTTGCAATTCCAAGCCTTTTAGCAACCCACCGGTGGGACGCTCTGGATTTTGATTGTGAGTGCACACAATTTTCTCACGGACAATTTCTTGTTTCGACGACATGACTGGAACTACTGAATGTATAACTATGAAACTTGGCAGATGTAAAAAATACACTGTGGATAAGATCTACTCAAATTTCTAGGTTTTTTACTCATACGATTCAAAAGTTACAGAAGATTTTCTGTGTGCCATTTTTATCGAATACACCCTTTACTAGCAGCGAGTGAATAGTCATGAAGAAAATGAAAATATTTCTTGGCTCAGGAAGTACTGGCACACCGGTCCCAAGCTTAATGATTTGCCCCTAATAACGTAACTCTCACCAACGCACCCTCAAGTATTGTGTCAAAATAACAGAGCGAATAAAAACAACAACAAAGATACTAGTACCAAAAGGTATAGAAAAGCGCAAGAATTGTTGCAAGGTGCAGACTTCAAGGTGCCCTTCGGACCTAAGGGTTCTACAACAGTGAACCAATTTCAAATCGCTAGTTGCATATTGATCGTTGATACTACTTTCAGTGTGGCCCATGAAGCAAAATAAAACAATTAACTCTGACACTACAGCGACAGACGACGGTTTGAAATTCAGTTTGTGTGTGTGTGTCCCCTAATGATTTCTCCATCAATTTTTTGAAGAAAATTTTATAGAATAGAATTATTAATTTTTGAAGAAAGTTTGATGGAATTGCTCAAAGATTCTCAGACATTCCATTAGATATTCCTTCTTTCGTTTCTTTAAGTGTTCTTCATACATTTGTAGGCATTTGTTCAGGGATTCTTCTCGCATTGCATCGACAGTTTTTCAAAGCTTTCTTGTCATGGAATGTTTGGAAGAATACCTGGTCTTGTGAAGTTTTGTGATTTTAAAGGAATCCCTGGAGGACACCTGAAAGAACAAAATGAAAACTATACGGTTATTACTGAAGTAATTCTTGGAAAAAATTATGGTTTGTTGAAGAAAGCTAAAAAGATTTTTTTGCGTGAATTCCATAATCTGATATATTTAATTTTTAACTTCAAAAACTCTGCAATAGGTTTTTGTAGAATTATTTGTTTGCAAATTTTGTCGGATTCTGTACATGTACTCTCAGATATTACTTCAATAATTTCTTCAGGTATTCCGCCAAAAAGGATTTTTTTCAGTGTTCCGCAAAAGATTGCTCCAAAAATTTTGACAGAATTTCATAATTTCTAAAAAATACTGTTCTTCTCATTTAGAAGTATTTTTATGCATTTATGCACAGGAATTTTGGGAGGTTAGAATAATGTTCTCGAAAGTTATTTGTGCTTTTCGAACCATAGTTATTTCGAACGTGATTTTTTGTTATTATTCAAATAATCTTGCAGTGAGGAAACCTATACACATTTTGCGCAATTGATTAACTGTTCCAGATCGATGGCACTCGATTTCAAAATAAAAATAAAGTTTGTGGGCTTTGGATCAGATGAGTTCATACCGATCCGTCAAGAAGCTACTGAAACGTGATTGTCCCCATCTGATAATTATCAAATATACTTGCCATTTTTTGGCTCTTTGTGCATACTTGTGCTCAGTTACAAAACTGCCATTGTACCTGGAACAAATGATGCGAAATATCTGCAAGTACTTGTCCTGCAGCCTCAAACGATTCAAGAGATTCCAGATGACACAGTTCTGCATTCGTCTGCCACCAGATGGCTATCGTTAAAGTCAGTTGTCAAATGGAATATGGAACGGTTTTGGAGCTCGTGTTGTTTTTTCTCGATCTAATCCAACTGAGACAACGGTTTGATTGTTGTCATCTTAATTACCCGATGACGCAGCCGATTCTCCACTTCTTAAGCTACGTCTGCCTCTTACCAACAAAGCGTATCAAATCTTCCAGTCAAAGGCTACGGTATTCCTGAACATGTGTAATCAGGATTTCGGAGTTTCATATTCCGTGAAACATCTTCGTAGGGAGACAGAAATATATTTAAGAGTAGCTGCAGGAGAAATGCAGGAGAAAAGGAGGTTTTTCACTTGATCTGCTGTGTTTTCTGCACCAATTAAACAAATCTTTTAACTTTTTGGTCTGAACGATCCAGTTCTGACTACTGCATCGAGCGTTGACCTCAAGAAGCTGCGCCCTTTGAAATTCAGCTCGATTATAAAAAAAATATCCGATCTTCTTGGAATCAGTGACAAACTTGCCATTGAAAATGAGGACGCAATCCTTTTGCAAAGACAACGAGGTGATAGAATCACAAGACTTCGAAACTTCTTGAAGAAAACTTCTGTATTTTAAACAAGCATATAGGAAACTAGCTTTTCGCTTACTAAGAAAGTTCATTTTAAACTTTTTACTAATTCCGCATTGTTTTGCAGAAGTGGAGCGCACTACAATCTGAATAAGTCTAAAATCCGGAATCGCTTGAGTACGGACATCAGGCCAAAGGAGGAAAAGAGAAGTTTGTCATTTATTTTTAACATCACAACTAAATTCTAGATTCAACAAATTAATTTACACGCATCATAACAATCATTGATTGTTGAAACCATTTCGTTTTTGTTCACCTAACCTGGAACTTTTAGTAATCATAACCAACAACTTAACATTCATTATCATGAGTGAACAGAAATCCCTCGTATACTGGTCTGTTTACCTTTTACAACACAAAATTTGAAGTAAAGATTTTAACCAAGATTTTTTGCAGTTAAGCACAGATAAACAAGATATTTTTAGCAAAAAATAAAGATGGGGACGAAAAATAATATGTAGCAACCCTGCATGATAGCATCAGCACACAGCGATAGTACACTCGAGACCACGCCACGGTCAACATGCGGACCTTCACTACGGTCATACACATTTTTAATCTGTTTTATATTAGAGGATAAGTAAAATAAATAGTTCATAGTTCTACGTGTTTTTTTGTGCAATAAATAGTGTGTTTAATTAGTTCTCGACGTGCGTATGTGATTTCTGTTTAGTGAAAAAGACCAATTGCCGAAACAATAAAAGGGGAACCTAAAAAGAACACCGATTGCCTCCCGCCCAAGTGTACGAAAAGGAAACCGGTTGTTAGAGGCCGATTGTTGCTGGCTCGCCGTTGGCTACGCTATTCACCAT
>JASCZW010004574.1:0-49808 GCA_034211315.2 Aedes japonicus | reverse complement strand
TGGTATCATCAGTTTTTATTTTGTCGAATGATGTTAATAAATATTATCTCCCATATTTCAAGACCACACCATTCAAAATGATTCGCCGTTTCTCAGTTTCTTTTTGATATTCATGCAAAAAGTCAAAAAGTCAGAATCAACCCTTTTACCAAGTAACATCCTTTTTTCAAAATCCTTCAACAGGAAGAAACATACTCGGTGGCTTCACGAATTCCAGTTTGAATAATTGGATTTAGATGCTTCCGATCATCAAATCCTTTTCCGAAATCCGAGAAAATGTTACGAAACATAAATTTTCCAAACAGCAAAAACGGGAAAAAACAACGTTCGGTGAAACACTGTAAAGCATTCATTGACGTTTAACTTTTTCTCCATTCGTCAGCTCTTTGTAAAACCATTTAGCATCAAGAAGCCTGAGTATGAAAAAATAAATTTTCCAAAACAGCTCGAGCACCTTCAGCTTCAGCGCCCCTGGCGTTGCTGGAATACATAGTCGTTGCTTCATCAGATTGTATGTATTTTCGGCTCCCCCATCACTCGTGGGGATCACTTATCCGTGATAGTTTAGGTTCAGCGAGATATTTATCTTATTTCAGCGTTGCTACTGAAGTTGCATTTTGATTCCCTTGATCTTCAATAATTTGTTTTTCAAAATCCTCCCACAATGACGATGAACAAGCTGTAGAGCACTCCTTTTGAGCATCTTTGCACACAACATTATCCTCGTTGGCAGAATCTGAGAGACTTGCATCCGAAAACGACGCCGTCTTCTTCAGCATAATGTGGTGTAGCATACATGTTTTGGAAATCGAAACGTTTTCCTCTGCAGAAATCCCTACAGTAACATCGTAGAAGATTCGAGGTTGCCGCTATGCTCGATTGTTGACCAATCATCAGCACAAAAACTATATTTGGTGATAGAATTTGCAATGTCTCGCCCCTCACGCATTTTACATTCTTACCCCTAAAATATGTTTGGCCCTGTCTGCAACACTGTGTGTTTATATGTTTTTTATACAAACGACAATAGCACAACAACTTTATGTTTGTACCTGTAATAACTATTGTTGTAATGTATTGTGTAATATAATTAACAGTGAAAGTAGCTCTGCGTTTATATCTTTTTATTTTCATCCTTCCGAAGCCAATACGCGTGTGTCTGCTAGTGCTCTGTTTAATCTGTCCGCCCACAGGTTATGGGCCCAGAGTAAGTGCCGGAAGGTAGAAAACATTGCGAAAAAGTGATACCATAGTGCTGTTTGTTGTTTCGCGTCGTGATGTCTCTTGTGTGAAGAGATGGCAGACTTGATAAACTTGCGTTTGCAAAGCTCAAAAACACCAACTGGCAGAGTTGGAAATTCCGTATGGAAATGTTGTTGATGCGGGAAGAGCTATGGTACGTGATTGCCGACGTGAAACCGGCTAAGGGAACGTCCATTAATTACGTCACGCAAAAATTGACCGTTTACAACCCCCCCCTCCCCCCCTTGTCACGTTTTTTGTATGGACCTTCAAATTTTTTTGTATGGATCGTCACGTTGACCCAAACCCTCCCCCTTACTGCGTGACATAAATTAATGGACCTTCCCTAAGGTGACGGCGAGGAAGAAAGACGAACAAAAGCTCGCGCTACTATCGGGTTGTGTGTTGAGACAACCAGTTTAGCCTGGTAAAAAGTGCTAAAGATGCGAAAGCATTTTGGGAACAACTGCGTGTATGACCGCGAAAAACAACGATGACTTCTCGCGTTTCGTTGTTGAAGAAATTGTGTTCGTTGAACTTGTGCGAGGGTGGTGATAAGGAGAAACACCTCAAGAAATCGAAGAGCGTGCGATAGGCTGTCGACAGCTGATTTAAATTTGCAAGAACCGTTGCGAATCGCCATGATTCTTCGAAGTGTGCCGGACTCTTATGGCGGGTTAGTAACAGCCTTAGAGGGTCGTCCGGATACTGACTTAACTGTGGAACTAGTGAAGTCAAAGTTGCTCGACGAATATGAGCGAAAGGAAAAAGTGGCGGTTCAAGAAGTGATGCGAGCGCGATGAAAAGTTCGACGACGCGACGGAAGCAAAGTGGTGCCGTACAAGACCGAAAGTGTTTCCATTGGCAAAGCCGGGACACCTGCAGCGGAGATTGCTGGCAGCTTACGAAGCAGAAGAAAAGTGGTGGAAGAGCGGAAGAGGCCCGAAGAAAAACAAAGCGCGAAGCAGGTGAAGAGTGACAGTAATAGTGGTGTAACTTCATGGACGGAGTAATTCACGCGGGTGTGGTTTCATCGACAGTGGAGCAAGCTGTCACATGACTGGTGACGAAAGTTTTTCTCGACGCTCAAGAAAAAACCGGCCCAAACGTTATTTTGGCCGATGGTAAAGTGGCGATGACAGCCGGATACGGCGAAGGTACAGTGCTCGATGGAATGGTGAAGGTGACGCAGTTGACGTGAAGCTTGTTGACGTTTTGTACGTTCCATCGTTGACAGGTAGCTCAGTCTCGGTGGACAAGCTGACTGCGAATGGATTCACTGCTGTTTTCGAAACAGGACGGATGTGAGATCCGTGACGCTACTGGCTTATTGACGGTAGTGGTGAGCGCTCTGGCTGTCTGTACCGGCTGAAGCTGGCAGAACGTCGAAGAAGTTGAAGGTAAGGCTGTACCATTACACTGTCGCATCATTGGCGCCGGCGTTTGGGACATAGGCATCCGGACGCGATCAAGAGTTCGCGAAAGAAGGTGGGCATCGGCGTGCGTTACCGATGTGTGTATCCGGGAATGCTGTGAGCTGTACCTCGAGGGAAGTCGGCAAGAAACCCGATTCCCAGTAGCAGAGAGAGTCGTCACAGGTTTTAGACCTGGTGCACACTGATCTGTGCGGACCAATGCGGACAACAACGCCCGGCGGTAAACGGTTTCTGATGACGATGATCGATGACTACAGCCGTTTCACCCGTCGTTTATCTACTGGAGAGAAGTCCGAGGCGCCTGCTGAAGATTGTGGAGTACGTCGATATGCGGAGAATTTTCGCAACCGAAAACCCCGTATTATCGCTCAGACGGTGGAGGCGGTATGCGAACAAAGAGTTGCGAGATTTCTTTGTCAAGGAGGGCATCAAAGCACAGTTCACCACAGCGTATACACCGCAGCAAAATGGTGTAGCTGAGCGGAAGAAACCAGATCGCTGCAGGAGATGGCAACGACAATGCTACTTGATGCAGGCTTTGCACAAGCGGTATTGAGGTGAGGCTGTGCTCACGGCTTCGTACTTACAGAATCGGCTTCCGTCACGATCGGTGGACAAGACTCCTTACGAAAAGTGGTACGGAGAGAAACCAGTAACTTAGCCATTTAAAAGTATGTGGTTGTCCTGCTTACGTCACATTCCCGATCAACAAACGGAGAAAGTTCTGACAGTAAGGCGATAAGGTTGCGGTTTATAGGGTACTCAGACGTCCACAAGGTTACCGTTTCGTTGATACCTCAGACCGACAAAGGTTACGATAAGCCGTGACGCCAAGTTTTTGGAGATGGACGA
Organism: Aedes japonicus; assembly: GCA_034211315.2. Classification (NCBI taxonomy): domain Eukaryota; kingdom Metazoa; phylum Arthropoda; class Insecta; order Diptera; family Culicidae; genus Aedes; species Aedes japonicus. The sequence continues at coordinate 46,278 of JASCZW010004574.1, read as the reverse complement.
CGGATCGTCTCGCAGAACAGATTCGGGAGCAGCATCTGCTGAAAGTTCGTCCGGTGATGAAGTGGATTGGCCCTCTTCCGAAAGTGGAACCGAAGCAGCAGTCAGCGGAAGAAGGAATCAGGCGGCGCTGAAGAAGAGGAAATGAAGAACTGGCAAATGAAGATAGTGAGTGTGAAGACTATTCCGATGTGAACGATTCCGATCCAGATGTAGACCCTCTTCTTGTGTGGAAGATGAGCGTGAAGACGACTAGTGAACAGTGAAGAATGCGAGATGAAAGCTGGCAAGGTCGTCGGACCAGAGGCATTGTACTCAAGTCGATTGTCAGATTATTTGGTGGGCGTCGTCTCTGCAGAAGGTAGAAGAACCAGCGACTTTCCAGCAAGCAGGTGTCAGTTCGGAACGTGTGGCGTGGAAGGCAGCGATAGAAAGTGAAATCCAGTCGCACAAGCAGAATGGACGTGGGAGTTGGTGCCGCTTCCGAAGGGCAAGAAAGTTGTAGGCAGCTGTTGGGTCTACAAAGTGAAGCGGAACGAATCCAACGAAGTTTATTTATTTATTTGTCGTCAATCAGTAGTAGACCGTTTTGTTACAATGATATTTACAATTTTATGTTACACTTCTTAAATATATAGTATGTCTTAAAAAACTAACATATCAGGTTTATATTTTTAATGTTTAGGTTATCTAATTGCATTGAAGTATTGCTTCAATTTTGTTTTAGTCATAGTGAAGTCAACATTTTCTCCGTGCTTATTGTACGTTGCCATCATCTGATTAAGAGGCCCAAATTTGGCGTAATTTGTGCGATGATGGCTTGTAGTAAAGATATTTCTATTTCGTAATTGCCGGGACGGAATGTAAAAATTAAGTTTTGCTAAAGTTCTACTGAGTCAACGCGTTGCGCAACAATATCATTTACGAATGAAACTAATGCAAATTCACGGCGCTCTTTTAATGATCGGATGCTGATTAGCATACAGCGTGCTTCATAAGATGGAAGAGGTAACCTTGTCCAACCTAATTTACGAAGGGCAAATAGTAAAAACTGCTTCTGTACCGATTCTATTCGTTCTTCTTGTATGACTGAAAAGGGTGACCAAACTACGCTACAATATTCCAGTATTGACCTCACATATGCAATGTACAATGTTTTTATTGTGTACGGGTCATGAAAATTGTAACAAAAACGTTTTATAAATCCAAGCATATTATTTGCTCTGTTGATGATAGTATTGTAATGTTCAATGAATGTAAGTTTGGAATCCAAGATAACTCCTAAGTCCCTTACTCTTTTACACTTTTCAACTGGCTGATTCCCTAAATTAATAGTTACGTCTAGAGTGCTTCGTTTCCTACTAAAAGTAATCGAATTACATTTTTTACGTTTAGCTGTAAAAGACTTTTGTTACACCAGACATAGAAAACGTTTATTTCTTGCTGGAATGTAATAATATCTTCTTTATTTCTTATTTCTAAAAATAGTTTCATGTCATCAGCATAAACAAGAAATTTAATGTTTTTAAGAATAAAGGAAACGTCATTTACAAACAAAATAAATAAGAGGGGCCTAAATGAGAGCCTTGAGGGACTCCAGAGGTGACTTGAATAGGGTTTGATTTCTTCCCTTTAAATCTTACTATTTGTTGACGGTTAGTAAGGTAGGATTCGATCCATTTGAGAATTCCTGGCTCAATTCCCAATTTTTGCAATTTAAAAAGAAGCATAGGTATGTCAATGCGATCAAAAGCTTTGCTGAAGTCTGTATAAAGAGCTTCTACATGGTAACCATTGTCCATTGCTATCAGAGAGTAGTTAACGAATTCCAATAAATTTGTGCTAGTTGATCGTCCTTTGAAAAATCCATGTTGCTTTGTAGTGATTCTGTTTTGATTTGAGTGAACAATTTTTCATTAATAATTACTTCAAAAGTTTAGAATGCAAGATAAAATGGCAATTCCACGATAGTTACGTATGTCATATTTTTCCCACTTTTGAAAATAGGTACTAGGTAGGAACTTTTCCACAGTTTGGGAAAGATCCCAGATTTCAATGACATATTAAATAGCCAAAATAAAGGTGATGTAAGTTCCAATGCTAAGTTTTTCATAAATACTGGTGGTATTCCATCAGGGCCAGAACCTTTAGAAACGTCTAAATTATTCAAACCTTGAAATATGTCTTGAAATTCGACTTGACTAACTCCAATGTCCCTTGAAAATCCTGGGAAGAAATCGAAATATTCGTAATCGCGATCTTCTTCAGCAAATGTGGTATATATTTCTTGAAAGAATGTTGCAAATAGATTGCAAATTTCTTCTGCGTTATTACCAACATTTGAGTTAAGATGCATTCTAGATGGGAAGTTGTCAGATTTCAATTTAGTTTTAACATAATTGAAAAATTTTTTTGAGCAAGACTTAATTTCAAGTTCAGTTTTTGCATTGTGCTCATCATATGCATTTTTATGGTTAGATTCAGTTCATCACAAATACTCAAGTAGTTTGCCAGGTTATTGCTGTTACCATCTCTTTTGTATATTTTGTGTGCTTTTTGCTTCCGATTCTTCAAATTTTTTATTTGTTTATTATACCAAACTGGTTGGTTTGACTTACCTTGTCGTCTTATTTTTGAGTGGTACTTCTTCAAATATTATTTCAAACAATAATTTGTAAAAAACTTCAACAGAAGTCTCAATATTTCCTTCGTTCTTAAAAATGATTTGCCAATCAATTCTGATAATTTTATTTCGTATGATATCATAATTTGCTAAATGATATTGGAAGACCTCTTCATATCCGAAGTCGTCGGGTCTTTCGTATTCGTGGATAAATAAAGAAAACTCAATTGCTGTGTGAAAAGCTTCATTTTTCCATAATGGAAAAAGTGATTTTGCTACACAGAAATCTTCCTCAATATTTGTTAATAAAAAATCTAAATAGCAATTTTGCTGGTTTTTACATGATTAACTTGGTTGAGCCTAAACCTGCAGTTTTGTCGAAAATAAACTGTAATGTTTCATTTTCTCCGACGACTGGTAGAAGGATGCACTCATTTTCGGTATCTAAAATGAATTCAGCACTACGTTGATTAAAATCTCCATATATGTGAACTTTCACTTCTGGGGAAGCTCAGACATAATTGCGTCTGCAATGTGAAAAAAATGTTCATATACTTCTTTACGAGCGTTGTTTGGAGGAAAATACACTGAGGCAAATACATGTGTTTCACCTGCCATGTGTACTTTCACCCATACATGTTCAAACTCCATAACTTTTGATGTTTCGATAATTTCTGAATTAAAATTGGTAGAAATAGCTATTAAAACACCACCACCTGACTTTTTTTTGTCCGTGGTCCGCTATAAGGCGCGGATTGGTCCACAGGGGTTCACGCAGTGCTACGGCGTTGATTACGATGAAGTTTTTGCTCCTGTGACCAAGCACGCCACACTGCGAGTCCTACTGTCCCTGGCTGCGAAGAAGAAAATGATAGTGAAGCATTTGGACGTGCGCACCGCGTACCTCTACGGAGACATAGAAGAGGAAATTTACATGCGTCAGCCACCTGGCTACGAAGTTCGGGGTGAGGAGGAGATTGTGTGTCGGCTTCGAAGAAGTATTTATGGACTGAAACAGTCCGCTCGATGTTGGAACCGGAAGTTAACCGGTGTTCTGAAAGAAATGGGATTCCAAGCAAGTTCAGCGGATCCGTGTCTATTCGTGACAACCAGCAATGGCAAGAAGGTGTACATGATCGTGTACGTGGAATGATTTTCTCGTCGGATCTGAGAGCGAGGCAGAGTTAACTCGTGTTCAGAAGCAGCTGAGTAATCACTTTGATATTGTCAATCTCGGTGATGTCAAGCACTTTCTGGGGCTGGAAGTTCGAAGGAGAACAACGTGTTCAGTGTTAGTTTGGCCAACTACATTGACAAGCTGGTTTCACGAGTAGGTCTAAGCGAAGCGAAGACAGCAGAACGCCCATGGATCAGGGCTATCTGAGAGAGGAGGTTGAGAGCAAACCGTTCGAAGATGGCACGAAGTATGGGAGCGTGGTCGGTGCACTTCTCTATGTAGCGGTGTGTGCGCGTCCAGATATTGCAACGAGCGTTGGGATTCTTGGCCGGAAGTTTAGCGCACCTACGGAGGCGGACTGAACCGCTGCAAAGCGCGTGGTGCGATACCTGAAAGGTACCAAAGACTGGAGACTGAATCTTGGTGGCAAGAAGGCTGAAGAATTGGTGGCATTTTCAGACTCGGACTGGGCAGGAGACAAGAGTACCCGGAAGTCAACAACGGGCTACGTGGTGTACTACGGAGGAGGAGCAGTTTGCTGGGTGAGCCGTCGGCAAAGTTGTGTGACGCTATCGACGATGGAGGCCGAATACGTCGCTCTGGCCGAAGCGTGCCAGGAAGTTGTATGGCTGAGGCGACTCCTAGAAGATTTTTGCGAAGAACAAGTGAAACCAACAGTGATTAATGAAGACAACCAGGGATGCCTGAGCTTTGCCCGTTCGGAGAGATCCAGCAAGCGCTCAAAGCACATCGAAACCAAGCACCATTTTGTTCGAGATCTGTGCGACAGAGGAGAGGTGATGCTTCAGTACTGCCGTACGGATCAGATGCCAGCAGACGTCCTCACGAAGCCGTTGGGTTTCGTAAAGCACCAACAGTTTACGGAACAGTTGGGACTGTTTGGTGAGCGACCAAGTCAAGGTGAGGTGTCTAACCATTGAAGAGGAGTGATAGAAATTGCAATGTCTCGCCCCTCACGCATTTTACATTCTTACCCCTAAAATATGTTTGGCCCTTCTGGCAACACTGTATGTTTATATGTTTTTATACAAACGACAATAACAACAACTTTGTGTATTCCTAACCGCCATCGCAATAAGTGAAATATAATTAACAGTGAAAGTAGCTCTGCGTTTATATCTTTTTATTTTCATCTTCCGAAGCCAATACGCGTGTGTCTGCTAGTGCTCTGTTTAATCTGTCCGCCCACATTTGGAATCTAGCAACGCGTAATCCAAGTCGCGATATTCTCTCCAGTGTGTCGTCCATCAAACTCGGAACATTCCAAGACTTCATTTCACCCCGTTCATCTATGATATGAGCTGTCATTGCATAGAAACTCACGTTGTTCAAGTTCGTCCAACCATCACAAGTAACGCTAATAGCCGATGCTTCTTCAAAACGCTGTTTAACTGTGATTAGCGTTTTATTGTACACCGCATGTAAAAGGCTGTTCTTTAATGTTTTTCTACTTGGCAACGTGTACGATGGACAAAGGAGACGAACTAAATTCCTAAATTCAAGATCTTCCACCAAAGAAAACGGATGATACTCTTTGCAAATCATCTTAAGCAGCTTGACATTCAGCCTACTTTTTTGGCGATTAACGTCAACAATATTCGTCATCAATGGTTGAGAGCAACTAAATCGCCATTCTCTTCAACATTTGAATCTCGTGAACTGATATCAGCAGATAATCCAACCTTAATTCCGGAAACACTTACATTCGTTGCTTTGTGCCCATCAGAATTCCCTGCGGATGCCGCCCGGTTTATGAATTGTCATTTTTGCGTGACGTAATTAATGGACGTCCCCAATCTGCCTGTTTGTTTCAAAACAAGATCGTTGGTTTAAAACAACCAAACGGATTTTAGAAACAACTAGTTTTTTAGTTTGCATATCAACAAACAGGATTGTTGTTTCAAACAAGACTGTTTTTTCTCCGTGGAGAAAGTTTTGATAGTTCCATCAGTGTACGGCAGGTTGTAAACATTGAATAGAACTATTGAAAATTGAGCGGAGGGCTTGGATATAGCAGTACTCGAACCAAGCACACATTCTGGGCTGACATTTCTAATGTAAATAAATTTCGGGTGGACTTTCGATCAGCTTTCGGTTGGAATATTTCATTGCACAATACATAAATTAAGTAATGTTTTTATGTCTTATGCATTATTGCGATGTAGCTGTACATTGTGCTAAATGTTTGACTTAGTTTATATGAAATTACGACTTAATTCCGTAGAGTTTAACCATAGACTAACTCTAAGACCAGTAGGTCCCATACAAAAACGATTTTTTTCTTGGCTCAGTCAGTACTAGAACATCGTCCCAAGCTCGGTCCCAAGCTCAATAATGCACCCCTTATAATGAACTCACATGAACACACTCTCAAATACTCTGTCAAAATAACACAGCAAATCAAAACAAAGGCGCAAGTATGTATAACCAGGTGCTGGCTTCAAGGTGTGATTCGGACCAAGGGGTTCTACAACAGTGAACCAATTTCAAATCGCTAGTTGCATATTGATTGTTGGTTTAACAGCTTTTCTATCCTTTAGGAAACGTATATGTGTTTTACCTGCCCCTTGCTGATTTTGACAACAAAATGTCAAATGCTGATTTTTGAAGGTTTTTTGCTTTTTGAGTGGGTTATTGACGAATTCGGGTTGAAAAAAGAAGAAGACACCGAGTGGTGATAAATCTGACAGCTCCCATGCTAAAGCATAGGACAAACATTTTAAAATGCTTGTAATAAATTCAAATGAAATTCTAATTAAAAGCGGTTTGTTGTATGATGTAAGAAAAACCCAAAACTGAAAAATAGGGGCATTATTTTGATTTATTTTTTATTTTGCTGAAAATGTCTCCATTGAGTAGTTTTGGATTTTTCTTACATCATACAACAAACCGCTTAATTAAATTTCATTCGAAGGTGATTACAAGCATTTTAAAATATCGTATGCTTTGGCGTGGGACGTGTATCCGCACTCGGTGTGTTCTTCTTTCAGCGAGCTCGATCGATAGCCCAAATACCGAACGCACAGTTTAAAAGCAGCCCAGTTAAACAGCACCCAGTTAGCGAACAGTTACTGTACATGTACTAGTTATTAAATGTAAGCAAACATTATTGCGGGGAGAAACCAATTTATTTATTATATCATCTCTCGATTCGGCCTTGGGCTGCAAAATGGTGAGTCGACAACTGTGATGGAGCGTGCGTTCCCGCAACATAGCTCTGGTCCTCACAAGTTCCTACCTCATGCTTCCACGGGTCAAGAGATGACAAAGACCGCCAGCTAAGGGTTACGTACTTAGCTGGTAGTGCAGCCTGGGCACTGTTATCCTTCCGACTTCAGCTAGATTGAGGAGGTGCGTGCCAAGCGTCTGTCCACCAAGGAGGTGCGGCTCAAACAGCGCCTGTCCTGGGCATCCAGCGGCTGAGTGAGAAACGCTGTTTCGCGTCAACTATACATTAGGGGGCAGTCGCACCAAGGCAATGTAGGCAGCGCGACCCTCACGCAAAGAAATCACTCTGCTTTGAATCAACAAAATATTTTGTTGGTATGTCAAACAGAAGTTTCTATTTGTTTCAATTCATAAAACAGTTCAAATCAATTCAAAATTTCATTCAAATTAAACCAATAAAATTATTCAAAGTAATGCTGCTGTGTGATTTAGAACAATCACATTTATTTTTCAACTCAAATGATTAATTAATTGCTTGAACAAAGTATTTTTGTCACCCTAAGAAATCGCTCTGCTTTGAATCAACAAATATTTTGTTGGTATTAAAGCAAGCTTTCTGTTTGTTTCAATTCATAAAGAAGTTCCAATCAATTCTAAATTCCATTCAAATCAATCCAATATTTTCTTTTAAAGTAATCACTGCTGTGTGATATTAATTTAAATAATATTTGATTTATAACAACCACATTTATTGTTTCACGCAAATGTTTAATTTGTTGTTTAAACAAATTATTTTTTACGCTAAGGAAATCACTCTGTTTTGAACCAACAAAATGCTTTGCTACTTTTCCATACAAAGGTTTATATTTGTTTCAATTCATGAAAAAGTTCTAAATCAATTCAAACTATCATTTTTATCGAACCAATTGAATTATTTAAAGTAATCACCGCTGTATTATATTCGTTTAAATAATATTTGATTTATAACAATCCATTTATTTTTAACTTAAACGGATAATTTACTGTTTTTTATAAATTATTTTTACATATTGTCAGCCTGCCGAGCATGCATATTGTTACTGTGCAAAAGTTTCACAATGCTGACAAGTAGCTGCATCTGCCTTTGCCTCCGGTATTTTTCCTAATGTAAGTATAAACATAATATATTATAATTTGTTGATATATATCAAGATTCTCAAGAAGTTATTGTCGTTGTAGATAACTGCAGTTGATCCAAAATCAAACTCTACAGTGCACAACACAGGCGATTAGACATCGACGTTACGTTTAAGGAGCAAATCATGAGAAAAATCGGACTGCGGTCTGCCGCGAGCATAGTCCTTATATCATGGCCGTAGAGAACCACATGTCTAATCAGCGTCTTGTCTCGTCAACTTCGTGCCGCGGAATTTTTTACTTGACCGGAGCAACTTCGAGGTCCATAGTGGAGCGATGTCCTGCCAAAATGTGAGAATACATAAATAATTTGAACAAATAAACACTTCATTTATTTCAATAAATCATGAATTATTATTTCAATTCAATGGTTTTGTTGTATTAATTCATCAATGTTTATTAATTCAAGAAATGCGCTTGAATTTGCTTAAAAAAAAAATATTTTTGTTTCAAACAACAAAACCCTCAGTTTAATTCTATAAAGCATGAGGTTTTATTTCAATTCAATGGTTTTGTTGTATTAGTTCATCGGTGTTTATTATTTCAACTAATGCGTTTAGTTGGTTTAAGAAAACATTTGTTTTGAGCAATAAAACATGATGTTCAATTCTATAAAGCATGAAGTTTATTTCAACTCAAAGGTTTTGTTGAATTAGTTCGTCCCAGTTTATTGGTCCATATTTAAACCAAAATTTTAGTTGAATTGATTCCTAGTTTGAATTGGAATAACTACGTATTTTTTTGCGTGCTGGTAAGGCAGCATGCTGAAATCTTATCCTACCACGAAAAATGTAAGTATTTCTTATACGGTACATAATTTTGGATCATCCATGTAATTCCAGTATGAAATTTTTTCTTCTCCTTCCATTGCAATGATAATACAGAATCCATCTACAATTGCAGCAGGACTACAATCGAAAGACATGCAGACAGTACACATGTTATTTTTATTTTATATTTTAACATCCCTTCACAATATTTTTATGCTATTTTCAGCTTCGCGTTAAGCCATCGTCGTAAGTTTTGGTCCACTTACCTGCCCCCATTGAGCGAGATAAATTTCCCTATCTACTATAGTGTATAAACACAATCCCATATGCCAAAGTTCATCAAGGAGCATAAACTAATCTCTAGCATCTATGCTCCCAACGATAAAGAACAAATTATCACAATGTTTAACTCTACATGGAAGCGTTTGGTACGGGAGGTCCACGCTTTCTTCCTTCCCTTGATTCGGAGTAGTGATAGAGCGATTTTAGATCTTTCTGGAATCGCTCTATTTCTGGAATCCTCTGCAACTTTGCATACTACGCAGTTGGCCTGTCCGATGACAAGAAAAATGATGTATTCAAGAAACCATCATTTTCCAGGATGCCTTCAAGAATTGGCTGCGTTTGTGTGAGATAAGATTATATCATCTCTCGATTCGGCCTCGGATGATTAAAGAACGGTGAGATATTCGAACAGTCCAACTTATGAGTTTTATAATACGTTCACACTACGCTCCATATTATCAAATGCCATGCACAGAATTTCCAGTGAAAACTATATTTATAGATGCTGATATCAAGATACTCTATATCACGTAATATAGAGCGTAGTGTGAACGTATTATTAGCTCATGAGCGCAATAGAAGAATAACCCTTATTCGACGAGGATGTTGAGGTCAGTGGACGACTCATCGACACCTGCAATTAAATGGAGTCACTTTACCCGAAGTGACAATTATCGCCTCGATAATCCTCTCATCTCACACGCCATACCCACGAATCTTAAACGAACGGTCTTAAGCTGGTATAAAACTAATTGTATAATGACCAAAGATATATCATAGGCAGATAAACAACTGTCATACCTTATTTTCTGCCAGATGTCTAGCTAACGATAAGAAATGAATTGTAATTGTACTATTGTATATGCCCAAGCTTGAGGAACAACATTTTTTTCGGATAGGTGATTCCGTCTAAATAATAACTCTCCCAGCTAATCAATGTTGATTCAATGCGATTCATACAAAAACAACAATCACGGATGGATGAACAAACTCAGAATGATTGGGCAATATCTTGAGACTTGCAGACATTCTGACACACTCGAGACCCTGAATAAGTCTACACATTGAAGATGAATTACGCTTATCTGTCAACGATCAAACCGCTCGTGACAATAAAGGCCGAGCTACAATGGGGAGCCTGTGACATGAAGTGCGGCAGTTTGACATAAAATATATGGATTAACTGTCAAAAACTGCGCTCCCCATTGTAGCTCGGCCTTAACGAAATAATCCTTGTTTTCTTCTTTGGAAATTCTATTATAGACGATCACATTCATCAGGGATAGATATTATAATAACAGATATTTTATACCAGCATGAGTTTTTATCTCCACCTATATTAGCGTATCCTCAGATCGAATATATTCTCCTATATCTGCCTGGTGGAAACATACCGTCACCAACGGATCAGCCATCTTACAGTCTTCAGTCGATTTTGCCGCCACGCCAAATCCCAAGGGAGTATCGTTCATTGACATAACAATAACGCCTTGGTACATTGGTGTATTTTCTGTTATCCTGCCCAAACCAGTCTTGGTTATGTGGTTGCCGTAAAGAAATTGTTGCTCGGTTGAAGGTTTGACCCAAATTTTGTACTGTGCATATGGTGCTAGGAAATTTAATGCCGTTATGTGAAGGATAAATTTGTTTCCCTTCGTGAATTTTCCAAAACATGTACCAACGGATATTAGCTCATTTTTCTTTAGTCCTTCAGCAAGCTTTAGTATCTTCTCCGATGTGTAATAAACACGAGAATTCATTTCTCTGAAGCAATACGTTCCATCCGGTCTGTCGATTAGAAGTTTCACATTGGGTCCAATGCTGCAAATATATTGGGTTGAATATACATCATTCTTGGAATCTGTTGCATTTTCTACTCACTATTTTGATAGTTTTTCGAACAAAACTTTTGTCTTCTCTTCAGATAACCGCTTCATGATGTAAAATTATCTCAATGTGCGACTTTCAACGCGATACGACTGCCTTCAACCTCGCTGCTGCCTGCACGTTGTTCTGTTGTTGTTTAAATTGGAAATGACAAGTAGAGAAATGTCGCCAACCTATTCAAAATGACGTATCTGATTTATAAAACTAAGATTCAGACGTAAAATTATTTAAACCCTCTGCACCTTTTCATGCAAACTTTGACCACCAACACAAAAAATAATATTGTATTAACATGATGATAATGGTATTTTTCGTCAAAAACTGAGAGTTTTGAGAAATTTACGCTTGAATCTTTGTTCAACTCTTGTTTAATTAATTGTTAACATATTCAGTGCGTCATTTTGAATAAGTTGTAGAGAAATGTTTTTTCAAAACGACGAATATATTTACTCAGACTGAGAGGAACGTGAGATACTACAATAAAAACAAGGGCATCTTATCAAAACCCAATGACCATGTCTAGTCATGTAATAAACGTAAGCGAACCACACTATTTGAAGCTTTGTATTTAATAGATGAAGTAGTTCTATCAATGATCCATGATAATGCAAGATACGTCTTAATGAAAAAAACTAAAGCAAACAGAAACAACACTAACCCAAGCAACAACAAATGCGCAGGGTAATTTAAAACTGCACGATTATTACTAAACACGCTAGGATCAGATTACCGAAAATACGGTTTCAATTTTACCGACAATAAGGTTTTGGTAGCAAAACCTAAAGTATCGGTATAATTTACCAAAACAAAACGTTTGATTTTACTTAGTTCTTCAGTAAAGTGGATTTACAGATTTTATCGTTATATTTTACCTAAATTTGGTAAAAATGCTCTCATTGAGTTGCTAGCATTTTCGGTAAAAATTACCGTACAAAAATAAGTAAATATTAATGTTTTTCCCGGCTTTCCTGCAATACCGAAATTTCGGTAATCCATGTTCACCGATAATTTCAGTATGTGCACTTTTGTACGATTTTCGGTATTTTATGCCGAATTTTTGGTTTTCTTGTCTTAGCGTGAAGAGGACAGCGATGCTTACACGCTAAGACCAGAGTACCGAAAATTCGGTAAAAAATACCGATACCCGCACAAAAGTGCACATACTGAAATTATCGGTAAACATGGATTACTTAAATTTCGGTACTGTTGGTGACAAGCGAAAAACGTTAATAATTAACTATTTGCAATCGTTTATTTTTACCGAAAATTACGTTTTCTTTTTCTGTTTTGGGTATTCCAATCCAATAAAAATGTTTAAAGCAAGGTTGTAGGATCTAATTTTTTCGGATTTATTCCCTAGAAAAATGTGAAAAGGCTTTAACTAGGTATTTTATTTTCAAGTAGTTATTTTTATTCCAAGTAGACATGGCTGCTTGCTGACCACAAAATATGATTTTTCCATGAAAATACACATAATGCTCTCCCTGTTTTGGTGCAGTTGCCTTACAAACAATATAAAGGTATTCTCCTGGTGGTAGAGTATTGGACCAACCTTCGACAGGCTGAAATAAATGGAATAAATTAGTATGTGTATATGAATCAAGTGCAATTCATTTCAATTTTTGAGATTCGTCGTATGATTTACATACAAATTGAATAATTAACTTACCTTCCAGTTTTTTCCTTGTATCCGCATCGATTAATCATGTCAATTCCTCCATATTTCCAGTGATCTACAATTGAATGATAAAAAATATATATCATTGGAATAAGGTATATATTTCAATTCTGAAGAAATTTGCGAAGCCGTTTCTTCGTCTGTAAACAAACTTTCCAATCGTCAATTTTTCACGAATTACAGCTCAGTTCCTCTATAAAATTTTGCTGTTAGTGTCCTGAATTGAACTATAGCCCGCAACTATTGTCTAGCAATCGACTATGGGAATGTTTATTTACAAGCACAGAACCATTCGCCTTTACAAATTTCTCCGGAATTTTCATGATCCGCTTATGGTAAATATTTCTACTCATCCTTCGGGTTGGCTGCCACAAATCTCAGTCCCTACAGCTGGTTTCTTTCTTTATTTTAAAACAAAATTTGAAACTATTTAGCCTGAAGGTGAGGAGGCGGTACAATTGCAATTCGTCATAAACTTCGCAATAGCGGTAGTGTTGATTCTCAGATGCAGCGCAGTGATAAAATTTTAAACCAAATTTAGGTAAAAAAAACTACGTAAACATTTGAAAATCCACTTTACTTAAAAAATAAGTAAAATGTATCGAAATCAGTCGTTAAATTTTACCGATATTTTAGGTTTTACTACCAAAACCTAATTTTCGGTAAAATTAAAACGTAATTTTTGGTAATCTTATCTTAGCGTGTACACACTACCACCTTCTACTCTACACGCTTTTTCTAAACAATCCAAATTTGAGTACGATGAACTCAAATTCGTTAGAAGTATACTAAATGATTGTACAGTATTCAGCGGTATGATTGACTATAGACACTCAAGTAATAGACCGGACAACGTGCCGCCTTGTTGTATCCAAAACGAACATTTCCTAGCATTTCCCATACGATTTGACAGTTGTTTTGGATACATCTAGAGTCCCTATATATAGAGTCACGCAAAGAGTGAAACCAAATCTACCTATCCCATCTGAATTATACATGCACGCAAAATGAAAACTAATCGAAATAAGTGTTGCATGTTCTTCTTGTCGTGACTCTTTTTAGGGACTCTAGATACATCAACTGTGCCAGACTCACGTTGTCCGGTCTATCACTTGAGTGTCTATATGATTGACTCATATCGGTCAAAAGTATAGCTGCTCAGAAGTAAGTAAAGATAGTCAGGAGTAACACGTTGACAACAGGTGAGTATCGATCTGATTCAAGCCAATGTTGACTGTCTTTTCAGGTAACCTACTACGAACTATCTTTACTCACTTTTGAGTAGCAATACTATATAGACTAATTTGAGTCAAACGTCTTCTGAGAAAAATTCTATCGTTACCCGAATAAAAAAATCTCATACATTTACAATTGAATATATTGTAACCATACAATAGAATCTATAGTATGAACAATTAATAGCATTGTTCACAACAATGAAATGACAATAGAAGTTATTGTTTCCACAATAGAGTCTAATGTAAACTGAGACATCAACTATAGAAAAGGGGGGTTGTTATGTATCTTAACTGTAGAAAAAATCATTATTTTTCGAACAAATTTGAGTCAATTACTATTAATTATATTGTTTCACAATTGTTGAAAATCCTAGCATATGGAGTGAATTGTAGATCTATTGTAATGACAATATACATTTTACATTTATCTTATTCATGAACAATAAGATTTATGGTCGGAAATAGATTTTAATGTTATTTTATAATATTGTATTGTAATTGTATGGTTATTTTTATCCGGGTATACCGACAATTATATCATGGTCAAGGTGACTATTGCATATAATGGTTACAATAACATTGAAAATGGACGAATTCACCACGTCCATGGCATTCTTGACTATGATCATGGTAACAAGGACTATTCCGACATTATGGCAAATGTTGGATCAACTATTTTTAATGGTATTTTTGACCAGGATCATAGTCGGTTCAAAATCACTATGCTGCAATAGTCATCCTAACCCCCAATAATGGTAAAATTGACTATCAAATTCCTCTCTGTGTACTCAATTTGGGTTGTTTGGAAGTACACTCTCGCGCCACTTTACTCAATTTTTGAGTACAATTGTATGCTATCTCTTTTTCTCTCACGAAAATGTTACTCAATTTTCGTTAAAAAGTGGATCTACGAATTTTTTGAGTAGATCCACTTTTTACGAAAATTGAGTAATATTTCCGTGAGAGAGAAAGAGATAGCATACAATTGTACTCAAAAATTGAGTAAAGTGACGCGAGAGTGTAGCGTGTGATAGTTAACACACCAATAGGAAAATACTCATAAATTAGTCCAATTTCACCCACATCGGACAGGAGTAGTTTTACTCATGGATGGGAATGGGTCAGAGTATCTATTCATCACTCAGGCAAATAAACTTAAGAATTTCATAAGCCACAACTTATGAACGATGCTTTGGAATTTCATAAGCCTGACTTATGAACGTATTTAGTTTTACTCGACGACTTTCTTGTGCGCTTTTAACTTTTCCTGATTTCAGCGTTGATTTACTCACTCAGCGAAATAAACTTTCGATATTCATAAGATTGCATTATTGAAATTATAATGATTTTGAAAAAACAAAAATACGGAGTAAGCAGTACGTCGTAAAGATGAGTGACGCAAAGTTTTCTACTTAACTGACGGAAGTTCTGACATTTGCGGGTATTCGGCAGTGATGCTTACAATCAGGGATGCCAATGTTCCAGTTCAAACTGGATTCTTCCAGTTTTTTTTACGGGATCCAGTCAAACAGTTAAATCTTCAAATCATCCAGTTTTCCCAAATTTTGCCCAGTTTTTGCCAGTTTTTTTACACAATCTTGAGATTATTTTTGACCCAGTAATTGTTGAACATTTTGAAGTTTAATCGCTTTTTGAATATTATAATTGTTATGTTTGTGTTCTCCGTACGTGGAGTAACGATATTACGTAGAAGGAGATGTTCGCTCATCATCATGAGGCCGACCCCAAGTGGGCAGTAATGTTTGTTAGAAATGAAAGATATGATGAAAAAGTGTTGATAGCTCCGTCAGTGTACGGCAGGTTATGAAAATTGAATAGTATTGAAAGTTGAGCGAAGGGCTTGTATATATCAGTACTCAAACAACAGTTTACGGTATTTCTCTCCAATATCTCGAAGTCAGAGATGAGGAGAGGAAAATTTGAGTAAAATTCCAATAATAACGTTGTGTACAAAAATAAACCCAAAAGGAGAGTTTCTCTCCCATGTAGGTAACAAAACGGAGTTTGTAAAAAACAACCACGAGAACTATCACAAGTAATTTGTAGTACGTGAGCACGATCAGGCGCGCATTCTTTTGGCTGTTAAAGTGGCGGATTCATCCGTGCCTTGACTTACCCCGCAGTAGGGTGTTAGGCAAAGGAACGCGTGCTTAGTTCGAGTACTGCTATATGCTTTATGCTACCGTAAGTCCGCTATATTTTGTGCATTGCCTAATTTTGCGCAGTTTTGAATATTTCGTGCTATAACTATGATTTGCTGCATTTTTTAGATTGACTTTCGACACGAATAGCTTTTTAATTGTGTTGACTTTCGATTAATGGGATACATGATGAGAAAAAATGCTCTTACATAAAATCGCAGTTCGTACTTCTAAATCATCAAATTTTCCACCCTGTTAGCGTGTGTGCTAAGACAAGTGTCAATTATCACAATAGATTTTATTATGAGATAAACTTTATTAAAAGCTGAAATCACTATCAAATTTGGGAAACAGGTATATACTACCTTCATCACATAACACTTACCATGTTCCTTATTGCGTACAGTTCATCATGTTGGCATTCGAGGGAACATTTATGCGGTATTCTTCGGATAACTTGGCCAAAACCTTGCAAACAATCACTGGCATCTCTATTCGGCAGACTGCCATTCCGTTGAAGATGGACTTGATGAATCAAAAATGCATGGTAAGATAATTAAACAAATTATTGCATGGTACTAAAAAGATTTTTCATTGGTTACAGTTGACCAACGTGCATGTTTTCTTGATTTCGCATAACAATGCTTCAACAATCTGAGCCAGGGGGTGAGTATCTCTGCTACGTTGTGTTTGTGTTGATCGTGTACGAATGTGTTTCTGGGGTGGCAGAAGGTGTTTTTGTGTTTTCACAAACTACAATCGAAAATTTATGCTCATTTGCAACCATGCATGGCTTAGACGTTTAATACATGCTCACATATGCATCATCTGAATTACATTTGTGTAAGCGAGAGGGAAACAAAAACAAACAATCGATTCGTGTAAGTGGTGCCAGATATGAATTTATCTTTCATGTGGTGGCGAGTGTTTTTGAAGTGTGGCGGATTGTGTTTTTTAGGGTGGTAGCACAAGGTGGTTGAGTGACTTACCCCCTGATCTGAGCACATCACTTACTCCACTCGAATTTTACCAATGGTGACAGAAACAGCTATTACTGAAAAAGACTACTAGTTTTTCACAGGATACCCCTGGACAGAACATCAATGTTGTTGAAGAGGATGTTTTTGAAAACGCGTTCCGTTTACCCGTTGTTCAACCTAATAATGCAAAGATAAATCGATCTTGTCAACGTTGCACGGCAAATAATCCAGACATATTTATTGGCAAAATTCCATGGAAAATTCCACAAAATACTGGTGTGTTCACAAATGAAAAGAAGTCTCTGAGCAACACAAATGAAAAATTTACTAACAATCGCTGTTTAAACATTAATCGACTTTTTGCTAGGTCGAAAATCAGTAGACTTACCCTACTTTACTATCAAAATATACAAAATATTGTTATTGAACAAAATTTCCGTTGCTGAAACTATACTACTCAAATTGTTTCAATGTTTGCAAAAGTATCTATTAGTTGAGATCTATATGGTGCGCAAAATTACGAAATTAGGATATCTTAATTTTAGTGCGCATAATTAGGAACACATACATCAGTCCAGAATTATTATTTTTTATAAATTTCTGATCATTTACGAGGTGTACTACATTGCGCTCTTTTATTAGGCTTGAGACAACGTATTATGACCAAACCAAGATTTGTGTTACTCTTTTTAGGCCTTTTCAAAAATAATTTCAAACTTATAATTTCTTAAATGCGCAAAATATAGCGCACTTACGGTATATCATTCATTGACAGTTTCCCATATTAATGATAACTATTTCCCATATAGTACTGATATTGGCAATAAAACTCTTATAGTTGATAACTATGAGTGAACAGTATCCTATACAGTTTAACATTTTTTTTATTTTCGTTCTATGTTATGTCAAAATGTTGGTATGTAATCCAAAACATAAGAAATCTTACAATGACAATATGGCATATAGTAACCATATGTGTTAGTGTGAAGAATTTATTTATTTAAAATCATTGAAGAACAAGCCCATATATTGTAGCAATGTATCTTAAATATAACAGATAGATTGGATTATGCGGCAAATGTTTTTTCATCATGCGGGCTTTTTCTTGAATTTTTAAGTATCTAGTTTTTTCCAGTTTTTTTTTTTTGAATTCTTCCAGTTTATTTAAAACAAATATTGGCAACACTGCTTACAATCACTTGCTGTCTGCCAAGAGCACCAGCTGGATAGCTACTCAATGGAGCACAAGGGTTACAGATTTCTGGAGCACGAAGCAGATCAAATCATCATCAGCCGTGATGCCGCGATGCATTATTCATCGGAGCCAATAATGGTACTTAACCGGTGGATGTTCCGATGAGGATTTCGGATTCAAGTGAAAGGATGAGGAGGTGTGAAGAAAGTTATAAAAAGAAGTAGTAGCAAGAATAGAAAGAATAATAGATCGAAGAGGAAGAAGAAATTCGAGGATGCGGAACAGAAAGATCCTGGAGATTCTCGTGCGCTTCGGTCAACTGTTTGTATCCTTTGTAAGTGTATGTATCGCCATTTTCATTGAAAAAATTCTGCACATGCATGAAAATTAGCGAAATCTTTATGACTTGCTCAACTTCTGTCCTTAATTTTTAAAGTTGGGGAAGATAAGAAGCTTTAACTAGATCGTGAAGGCCCAGACCAGGTTTTAATTGATAGTGGACGATATAACAGAAAAAGTAGTGCGCAATTATTGAAAAATAAAAAATTCTCAACAATACGGCATCAAGTGCTGTACCAAGGGCAATAAGAAATTCATAGCCAGACGAAGCACATTCGACAAGTAGATAACAAATATCAATTAACCTGTTGCCAGATAACCAATAAACTTGATCATTCCGAACACAAATGCATCGTTAGGTGCGTTCACGGTGCATCCTCAGACATGAAACGAACAAAACCAAAGTCCAAATCCCCGCTGATATTGCAGCAATCCATATGGATAAGGACATCACTGTTCTTGACTGGCTTGCTTGCAGTCCTGATTGTAGCCCCATTGAAGATCTGTGGGGTGTTTTGGCGTCAACAGTTTATGCAAATTGACGGGAATTCAACATCTTGAACAACATCGCCTTAAAAAAGGCATCAATGGAAGTTGGGAAGAAATTGACCTTCAAACCATTCCAAAACTCTTGAAAGTTACTAGCCTGGTCAACCAAGAACTAAATTTATTTCTTCAAACTCTTACAGACAAACAATATCATGACATGCTCTAGTTTAGGGCGATCGTGTTGCTTCGACTACGGCTTCTCAACACTCCTCCTCAATCACGATTCTTTGCAGCCCAATTGATGTTCGTAGACTTTCCAGCTTTATTCATGGTATCTTAGTAAGGACACCCACATCCATTAATTCGGTTTGGCAGTACCGAACGTGTAGGACTCCAGATTCGGACTCAGGTTTCGGACGAGGTTGTACCTGTTGTCGATATCTAGATAAAATAAATGTGCCCAGAATAGCTCAGACATGAACCATCTCATCAAGTTCCCAAGCGTGTTCGTGGCTTCAATTAAACGATCTCAGCGAACACGAAGAGAGATGTCACTAATATTATTTGAACAGAAATATTAAGACATTTTCTATTGTCATTCATGTCGGTTTGTCGGTGTTGATACAACTTTGATTGTCCTCCTGGATAAGAACCGGGTACTGGATATCCTCGCCAAGGTCTCGCATTAGTTTGGTGATCCAGAGTAACTCCCTGGTTGATTCCGTCAGTGCTACGTACTCTGCTTCGGTTGATGAAAGCGTAACGCAATCGTGTTTCCGTGATGTCCAGCTGAGAGGTCCTCCTCAAAGTCCTTTCAAATCCAGAATTCGATTTCCGATCAGTCCGATCAGTCTGCGTCTGCATAGCCTTCTAGGTTTTCTTCTCCTCCTAGTCTCAATCACAAGCTGGAAGTTCTCTTCAAGTACCGCAGAGCTCATTTTGCTTCCGTCCAGTCGGTTTCTGTCGGCTACTTACTTACTCTGCGTCCGAGAATAGACGCTGTAATAGCCAAGTCTTGTCTTGGCCACATAAAGCAAAGCACCAACGAGACTTGCGTACTTCTCATTTTAATACACAACTTCCCCCTTCTTTGATGTTGGAGTAACTAGGATCCATCGGTATTGGGTGTTACAGCCTGTGCCGAGGATGAATCACCTTATTACCGACAAGTAATGCAGAAGATCGAGAGGCGTTAACCACGAGAGTGTAGAGCTGATAGCCAAGAGGAGGTGGTGTGCCAAGTCAAAGGAAGTATCTATGGGCTACGCCTATCAGCTAGTTGCCTGAAAAGGAGATTGAACGATTGGTGGATTTTCAAATCCACACAGAAGCCTAAAAATGAATATACAAACTTACATACACACTCAGATTTTTTAACAAAAATCTGTAAAATTTGACCGAATTCTCAAAAGTTGAGAACAGTACCGAACAGTAAAAAAATTACCGAACAGTACCGAAATCCGGTATTTTTTTTACAGATTTCTGTAAAATTTCACCAAAATCCGTTAAATCGGATTACCGGATGTTCAGCTGTTGAGAATTCGGTAAAGTTTTACAGATTTCTGTAAAACTATCTAAGTGTGTATTAAATTATGGTTTCTTGGTTTGTGGAAAGTAGTGTGAAATTCTCTCACTACGCCGTGCTATTGTATATATGAATGTTACCCTTTGCGCCGAAAAGTTTACTGTAATTTCAGCGCCATCCTATGCGCCACTTCGATGGTTTGTTTAATCTGGTTTGCGTTATCAGCGTACTATTATTTGCAGGCTTATGACAAGAACCACTTTTTCACGTAGACAACATCTCAGCAAGCTCAGCTGTCAAAATAATGTCAACATTGTAAGTTGTGTTTGTTGTAGCTCGTTTACGTTTTGTCTGTTGTTGCTCGTTTTCGTTGTGCACGTCATACAAACCAGAAAGATCGCTTTTTGTGGTGTTTTACATCAAAACAAACAACCAAAACAAATGATTAGACTTCTATTTGACAGCTGACAGCGAGCCCACATCAATTTGGGCCCAGGACATCCTGTCTACTGTCAATCTCTGCTATTGATATAGCTGAGATTTGGATAGCTGATTATTTGGATCACAAAAAAGTTCTACGCCGTAGACACTAACAACACAGAAAAAAATAATTAATTTTAACAAGCGCGTAAAATTTCCCCTCGTGTAACTCCATGCCAAAGGAGCGTAAACAACGATATTGTTTGCAATCTTTCATACAGCTGGCGAGATTTAGGCGTTATCTGGCTTAAATTTACATGAAATATCCCATTATTTTCTGCCAAATCTAGCATTCCCTTTATGTGCATTAGATAACGCAGAAAATTCAGTGTTTCTTTTTATCTGTGAAGATTTAAAAAACAACCCATGTGGCACAAAGGATGGCGCTGAAATAAAAGTAAATTTTATGGCTCAAATGGTAATATCTCGTACGGCGGTTGCTGTCGTAGGTGCTACTGCTGCTTGGTCATCTCCGATGAATTGCTGTTTCCTTAGCTACTTTTCTATTGCTCCTTCTCTGTCGTCTTCGAAAACAGTCGTAAGTCATCTACAATTACATTACGATCCAATCAAATTTCATTTAAATTCTCTCTATTATTCTCTCTTCTATTCTCACGTTTATCTCGTTTATTGCATAATACTCAATTTGAGTGATTTATTTCTAATCGACATTCTGCCTATAATTAACATTACGTCATCTACGCCTTTCAAATGCTTATTGTTTAACATAGATTCTGTCTACCACACTGGCCATCTGGAAGATGCCGTTTTCGACAAAGTTGTTCTGGCCGCCACCTAAAGGCCGTAAGTCAATGCTTAACGCCACTGTGGAAACTAAGATGGTGACTTCTAGTTTTAGAATAATTTGGAATAACTGTGAAAATCTTGCCAAGAGGATGTTTTTGGATCGGGAAAGGTATATAAAGGCGGAAAATCGATGTACGACGTCATTTTGGAATCCAAGATCACCATCTGTTGTGAAAATAGTAATAAATAGTGACAAATAACCTGCAACGTGCACATTTTTTAATCAGGAACGGCCAATTAAGGATGTAAAGCGACTTAGTCGAGTTATTAGTACGAGACACTGAAGAAGTCAGCACATTGTTGACGAAATACGCGTATCTGTCAAGATAAGCAAAGGTAGTTGGAATTAAATGGAAAATACTAATTTTTCTTCTCATTTCTAGTTACAGGTAATCCACTAAACAGCTCAAACCCTCTAGGATTCGGAGTGATCTTGTTACTTGTTTTCATATTTCGGTTGAATATTGTACACACTTAGAAATTATGAATTTTACACGAGACCTAATCCATGTTTGTAAATAGTCGAGGGACGTGAAGTCGGGGAACGTAATAGTCGGGGGACATAAAGAAAGATTTCGTGTAAAATTATGTCTACTGAAACTGACACATACGCAATTCGACAAAAGATGTGTTCGGTTGAATTTATTTTCTCATCTCTTTCAACAAAGACAGGGACAGAAATTTACACGAGATTTTGGTAGTGTGTATCGAAGCGCTAGACACAAAAAGCAAACATACAGGACTCATGACTCGAAATTTAAAAAAAAAATCTTGGACAGGTTTATCTCAACATTTATCTTTCGTTTAGATTATTTTCGCAACTACGGAAGACTCCATAGATAGTGGATTCAGAAGACTTGTGATATTATTATAAAATTGTCTGGATTTTCATTGTTGCATTTATTGGAATAAATTATAGCCTTATCACAGTTTAATTGAATTAATGTTTTTAAGTATCAAAGTACGTGTAATCCTAAACAAGAAGTGACATTCAAATTAAGAATGAAACTTCTTCTAGTTGGCTTTTGCAATAAACACTTAAAATATTAAAAACAAATACTTCATATTTTTAAAAGGACTACGACCTTTTGTAGGCAATAACTTCTCTCGATGTTTTTCAAGACTTGTCCACGTAAACGAAAAGCACCTTCTGGTAAGTACTCATTTGTTTCTTGCTTATGGTGGAATACGAGGACGAGTCTCGAGTTCCTACCCAAGTAACCACGAGGCTGTAATAGCATGCATATATAGGGTATGTGTATTACGTCTAGTGCATCATTGAAGTTGGATTAAAGCTGAAAAGGGCCCCACTAAGATCAAACTAATGCTATATCTTTTGTAATGCCATAAGACATTGCTAAAGTAGCATTATTGCATTGTAATGCATCACTACTTTTCAAGCTTATATAACGCTTTATTACTGACAACTGTTGAATTGATGCGATCCAGCATTACCGATGTTGATTTTGGGTTAAATAAGTGCAATATTATAATGCTTGTGGTTACTTGGGTAGATGCCTGAAAAAAGGTATTAATGGCAATAGCTGTTGCACGCTTATTCCAGCAAAGGCTGGATTTTATGGCTTGGCGGTTCTTATTCAATTTATAATATACATTACTATAATCTTGAGGATTCTGAAAGCAAGCAGTGCTAATTAAAAATACATAGCAATTTGGTCATATTCGTGAATAAATTCAAGCTCATGGTCATTTCTGCAAGCAGGTGCACTCGTCTCTATTTATCCGTGCGCAAAGTAAAAGGATGTTGGTTCAGAGAAGGCACGCTTCACTAGGCACCCAACCATCGATAACGAAGTGCTTAGTCAGATAAAATGCTCATATTTGTTATTATGGTACCAAAAGCACGTAACAAATACACATATAGCTAGATTGGCTTTAATTAACCTCAAGCAGAAAATAGTTCTTAGAGAAACATGGCAGTTGAATGCCTCGCCATAAAGCTGATGTATTTTTTTCTTTAATTGATACGTCGTTTTTGTGCTACCTCGTAAGGCAAGCATGCAGCGAAAACAATTTTGCTTTCATGGAAAACCTTTTAGTAATACTGTTGATTAAGCGTCGATCAAAATTTAGTGCATCCTTTAAGCACTAAGTACCTGTTTCGGTTTGTATGCCTTTTCTTTCATCAGTTCGTCTAGGTCTTCTTCTCGATAATAAACAACGAAGTCGACGGGTGACAGTCCTTCAAACACCGTACACACACTTGGTTTCAAGTTATAGAAGAACAGCGGCTGATCACGTTTTGCAAAGTCTTGGGTAATACTTCCAATTACCATTGCAGCGGTATAGTCGGCTCCATAAACGTGTGAGCAATCTATTACAACTGGTAGTGATTGACGAATAGAATGCTTTGTAACCAAGTTTCTCACATAATCCACCGATGGGAAAATCAGGCAACGGTCTGGAGTGATGATCAGATACTCGGTACCAGCAGGACTCTGTGGATGAATGTTTGTAGTGAAAATTATGTTAACTTGAAAGAGTATTCTGAAACTTACCGTTAACCGCTCAACATTGATCTTGGGCCTAGCGGCATGGTATAGAATGAATATTACATTAAGACCAACTCCTAGAAGAATTCCAATTTCTAATGGCAGAGCTAGACAGGCAATAAATGTACTCAATCCAGGAATCAAGTCACTCTCTAAAAATAGAAATAAAATAAACGGTGAGGTTTTAAACTTTGTTATTCCAAACGATCGAGCCTTACTTTTCGTTCGCCACATGGGTTTTACAACTTTCACTTCCACCATGAAGACCACTGCTGCTATAATAATCGCAGCGAGTGTAGCTTTTGGAATGTACGAAAAGTATGGAGTGAAGAATAAAAGTGAAAGCACCACCAAGGCTCCGGTGTAGATGTTTGCTAGGGGTGTTCGAACACCAGAAGCATTGAATACAGCACCACGACTAAGAGCTCCAGTTCCTGGAAAACCTTGGACGAAAGAATTCGCAACATTGGCAACTCCAATGGCAAGCAGTTCTTGGGTTGCGTCAACCGGTTTGCCGTTAGCTGCATAGAAAAGAAAATGAAACATGAAATTCAGCATCCGGGAAGAAATCTTGCGTTCTACTTACAGAATGCTTTACAAATAGCTATGTTTTCCATCAATGCGATCAAAGGCACCACAACAAGTCCCGATCCCAAACTGGAAACGACCTCGGCGAAGCTTTCTTCTCTACCATTAGAACTTTGATTGGCATTAAGTGAAAACGAAGGAACTTCAAATGATGGCAAGCCAGGAGGAATATCGCCAATCAACTTGAATGGCGCTGAAACCGATGACTGGAACACGTATCCTATGGCACCACATACTACAACTAGAATGGCATTACGCGATGTTCCAATTAACCACATAAACTTATTAATAATTCGATGTTTCTTCGATTTAAGGTCATCTTCGTGGGGTCCAACTTTCAATCCTGCTACAATCTAAAATATAGACCGTTAGTTTTCATCCTTTCTTAGTGATAACAGTCAATAACATACTCTCATAATTAGCAGTACAGCAATGCAGGTGATTCCAAGAACCGTGTCCCATGCACGGATATTATGAATATCCTTGAAGATTGATTGCCAAATCTCCAGGAACGTAGTTCCTTTTGCCGTTATGCCTAAAACATCTTTAATTTGGGATGTTACGATGATAAGTGATACCGCAGACGTGAATCCAGATGACACAGGTCCAGATACAAAATCAACTAGAAATCCCAAGCCAAAGACACCCATGACCAGCTCAATTATTCCAGATAGAAAGCTTAGAATGATAGCTTTGGATACATTTCCACGCGCAGTTTGATAGGTGAGAAGCGCAGAAATGGCGCTTGGCCCCATAGGTACATCTTTGCAACTACCGAGGAATATGTACACGATGCAGCCAAGAAAGGAACCATAAAGTCCGTACTGTGGAAGAGAAGAGTATAACATATAAACTACTACTGGCTTAAACTTTCTAAACTGTTTGGAAACTTACCGCAGCGGGAAGCCCAGCAATACCGGAATAGGCAAGTGCTTGAGGAATCACAGTGAGCCCAACGGTTATTCCCGCCACAAGATCACCCACAGCATCCGTGCCGTTGTACCTGTTCAAAAAAAATTAAATGAAAGATAAGAATCAACCTCTTCTCATTAATTCAACCACAGTAGCACCGTAATTGGATTAATTATTTCGCCAAACGCAATTATTCTAGCATTACTCACTTTGGTAACCACCGTAAAATAGGAACCCGTTTCAACAACATCTTTCTAGAGCATACGCTCCTAGCTTTGCGTTTAAACCATGGATATACATCATCTAAGCGGCTATCTGAGGAAATTTTCTGACCACTTGGTGACACTGAAATGAGAAAACAAAATAAAATTCATTAATTGCTTCGCATTAGTAACAAATGATGAAGTCCAGTTCAAAGTCTAAAACGAAAACTTAAAACTAAGTCTTAAAATATTGTAAGACACTGTTCATTTAAAATCCTAGTAGCACGCTTGTTACAAAAATGTTGAGATAACTCAATGGTTTCATCACAATCAGCTTATGCTACAACTTTCATTACTGTTGGGTGTTGCATGAAACAAAACATCATGAAGTATAAGCTAATCACAACCGTTTCAAGAGCTTGTGAATTAGTTGACTACGTCCGCCAGATTCCTCTTCAACATCATTATTGCATTTTTTTTATACCGTGAAATTGTATAAATAGAGCGGGGAAAGCGATTATATTACTTGAAATGTTAGTTGATTTACGTCCGAATTTAACTTCTTTTTTTCTAAGACATGTACATAAAGAGTGAGTCGATAACTAGTGCGACACTTTTAAATTTGGGCAACTTTTTTCTTGACCAAACTTGACCTAAATTAATCAAACTTTGCCCAACTTCCGTTGCAGAGTGTATTGTTTACACCCGCTCAGTTATGCAGTTGTCAGTGAGTTTCCGGTCGAGCTGGAAGGAAATCAACGAATCGATCGCGAAAGGATTTTGTTCACCCACATCCAAAATCCTGGGTTGTTACCTCTTACCTTGGAAAAACTGAATATACATCATTCGACCGTTTCATTCCACTACTCCAAGTATATGCAGGAGGTTGATACCCCGTTTGGCATTAAGACGTTTGGCATACGGATGTTTAGCCGATTGGACGTTTGGCCGAATAGACGTTTGACCGAATGGACGTTTGGCCAAATGGAATTTCGCCGAGTGGACGTTTAGCCAAATGGACATTTTTCATAAAGATGTTTGGCTGAATCAGCGTTTGTCTGAATACAAAGTTGGGGGGCTATTTTACAATGCAGTGTTGTTGCTGTCGGCCTGCTTTTTTGTTTCTTCCAATCGATTTTTCTAGGAAGTGTAGCGATTGAAACTTATATGTTATATATGTTTAAAAATGGAAATGCGAAATCAAATCATTTCTTCATTTTTTCCCAAGCAATCGCATTTAAAAAGTTGTTCAGATTTTAAAGTTCGATAATTTCGAATATTTTTTTATCTCTAATAATTTTAGATTTTTAGATTTCTGTCGGAATGAGTGTCTAATATTGAAGGGCTGGTGACTTCATATTGGTGTTCTTATATTCCTGATCAGAAATTCAATGGCTCGAAGCCATTTAGCCATATATATATTTTAATCTTTTGATTTCAAAAAACGTCTCAAAACTAAAATAATAAAAATGCAGTTTTATGAAACCATAAAATTATCAAATATTAGTTTCTAATAAAATTTACCAGTCAATTCAAAATTTTGTCAAATTAAATGCAAGTTTCGTCAGTAAAACTCAAAAGAACTGCTCATGTTTGGAATAAGGAAAAATATCACATAAGACTTTTATACCGGCAAGCGCATGAATCAAAAGTTCCCTTTCGGATACAGGAATATGCTTCATCAAATATTTAGCGCTATATTTCGTTGATAAATAAAATTCTAAAGAACTGCTCATGTTTGAATGAAAGAACAATCGTGCAAAAGAGTAATAAACCGGCAAGCGTTTGATTCAGAAGTTTGCTATCGGATACAGAAATATGTATCGTCATAAATGGCCCATGTGCAAAGAATCAAAAAATCTAAAAAAAAAAAATGGGTTCTTCCTTAGCCCAGTCGGTAAAGGCGTGGCTACAAACCATGCTGGAAGTGAATGGGTTCGATTCCCGGTCTGGTTTAGGAATTTTTCTTTAAGGAAAATTTCTCGACTCCCTGGATACAATTGAACTTGCCACACAATCATACTAATGCAAAAATGGCACCTGTCATCGAAGGCTAACAATTAATAACTGTGGAAGTGCATTTAAAACAATAATTTGAGGGCAAGCTATAAGCAAATTGTAAAAACAATACGCATGTAATGAGAAAAAGAAACAAAGAATCAAAAGAAGGTATCTTTCGAAAGAACTGCGTATTTCTTCAAGATTATTCAAAATAACGACAAATTTCGTCTAGTTTAACACATAATAAATTTTTCCACCAAGAATCAGGAGTTTAAGATTTTTTCAAACATATTCATGCTTCTCATGTATACGGCCAAATGGCCAAATACCAATGTTTGCCATTTTAAACACAAAAATTTCGGTTTTTAGTGAATCGAAATGTTAAAAGTTAATCAGAATGTTTATTATTTACTACAAATGCGCACTCATATTGATAAACTCTAAGTGTCATAAGTCTAGAATATTTCATTACATCGGTAGGCTACCTAATGCGTTCAAGAATATTTTTTTGGTTTCTTATTTCCTTGATTTAGATCTAATGCGTTTGAGAATATTTTTGTGGATTCTTGTTTCCTTTTTTTAGCAATTCATACATGCTGATAGAGAATTTTCAGCCAAACGTCCATTTGGCCACACATCTAATAGGTTAAACATCCATTCGGCCAAACATCCATATGCCAAAAGTCCCACCCCCAAGAGTGCAGGAGTGGCATCCGACTTGTTCTGTGGATTCTGCACTGCAAGACATGAGCCCACCAAACTGCTCGGAACTTCGTCTGATCGAAAAATATTGGGCCATAATGAAGCACGAACTTCGGAAGACTAAATCCTCTTGTTGGAAATGATGAGGAAAAGGAAAAAAAAACCTGAAAAAATGTACTGGAAACGACTGGGTCCCCCATCAATGGCAAATGTATTTAACCGACGTGTGTCGCGCCGCCCTCGCCCCGTGGCGTAGTTCACATAGTCAAGGTGCCCACTGATGTGGTGGAGTTACGGCATCTGCTAGCATATCAAAATATCATGCCGACGTTTGCCACACGCCACCCGATGTTGACACGATGTATTTACGTTCAATGAGATTTCACATGGCTGGGCGCCTTATCGCAGCAACAACAATTGACGGTTGTGGTTTTACACAAGCTGAGATTCAACCTTGAATGGCTGTGCTCTAGCTGTACGTAGGATCAAAATTTATAGATTATGGCTCCTGGGCCAAAAAAATCAATAAATCCGACCATGTATCGAGATTACCCCTTAAACAAATTAACGAATTTTCTGTAAATTTTACCGAACTTCTATATTAATTAATGAACAGTTCAGTGATTTTTGACAATAAAGTCTAGACAAGATAGTCAAAAGGTCGCAAGTAACATATGTAAACAATGATTTCTAGCGTATTTTTCTGGGATCTTCTTGCCCTCACAAACAAAATAGCACCAGAAACAAAAACAGGGTGATATTATCGTCCCGTTGGTAGTGAATATAGATATTCGCAACCTGGGATTTCCAGGAAATTTACGTTTTAAGGCATTCTTTACAATTGTTACTTTCGTCTTTTTGACGATTTTGTCTAGAAGTATTCAACGCAAGTTTGACGAACATGCAGTAAGACCAACCGCACCAATACGGTAATATCGGTAAATTGTTACCCTGTTTGACAACTCGACACCGCACCGGTGCTTGGTAACCGGGTTGGAAAATGACAATTTGCTCGCCCGGTTCGTAAATTTGACAACCCGACCCAACAGAGCCGAGCGCTGTTATATGAACAGAAATAAGCAAAACAAGTTGAAACGTTAATACAACATCTTCAATGAAATGAAAGTCTTCCAATCATTTCAATTTGAGTGTTTCCGATTTATTTTTAAAGTGTTGTTTGCTAATTTCACTATGTTGCTATGTTGTGAAAAATTAGTGCATCAAAACACCGTGGAAGGAATTTCACGTAACAAGACCACGTAGCGAAGTTTCTCAAGATCCAATCTTTGGGACAAACCAGAACGTCGAAAACCTGTACGGAAGAGTATTTAAACTACACTGCACGAAATATTTAGCGAAACGGAACCGATGCGAGAATAAATTTGAGTCTTATTGTGTTACGACCGGTGCGAAAGTGTGTGGTTAAATCAAAATAGGAACGCTCTCAGTCATCAAAATATTACCCAGATACGATCCCACCGGTGGGGATGGTCTAATAACACTTTTCTGGCAGCATAAAACTTGATGTTTTGGATTTTCCACTTGGTAACATTTGTGGCACTCGCAAACTTCAACCTACATATTTTTAAGCACCAAATTTTTAGCGAAAATATCATGGTTTTTTACTATCAAGCTTTTAGATTATTTAAATAACTTTCCAGCAAGAACTTACATATGAATTCATTCGATCCGGTCAGACCACCATGGGGCTCTCCATTGGGTATTGTGATGTCTAGCGACGAACAGTTCATCCCTTCGTTGACATAGGATCCATCGATGCTGACGTGTGTTCTCATTTTGTTATGATAATCGTTGCTGCCGAAATCGGTATCGTTGTCTGAAATAAAGTCAAAAATTGTATATCATTACTTCATTCTATGTATCTGTTTTAATACTATTGCTAAGTATTTTAATTTGAGTAAGTATTGGAGCACAGAGCACAGATTGTTAAAGGAAGCAGATATTTAAAACTTATTGTTTCATGTCAAAACAGCTTATATTTGATATAGATTTTTTTTTCAAACAAAATTGCTAGATTTTGTCCAAATTTTTGTTGTCGTTATTCGGGAGCTAGAAGACCGCCCTATATTAAAACGGTATTATGTAATATTTTCACAATAAGCCTCAAATTGTTGAAAAAACAGCCGGAACACTTTGAAATTCTTTGTGTTTGAACTGTACGTTCTTTGTCTAGGATATATAGTAATCAAATTATAGGCAAAACATTGATTTATCGTGTTAAGTCACTTGTGTCCACAACTGAGGGTTCTAAATGCACTTCCATAGTTGTTGAGTAGGAGCTTTCTAGGCTTGTAACTTTTGCACTATTATAATTGTCTGACAAACAAAATCATGGACAGCCGAGAAAGTTGTTAATCCAAAAATACGAATAAAACCGGATCGATAACGGCCTCCCCTACGACCTGCTTCATAGCTTTAGTTTTACCGACGGAGGCCTCGTTTACTTTCTTCTTGGCTATAGTTATTACATATGACCTGATAGTTAACACCCATCTAAGTTATTCAAAACACAATTTCTCAATTAGTATATATGATCTTAAAACATTTTTATTTTAAATTTAAATTATCTGATGCAATATTATTGCGAAGCAATATCGGGAAATCTGAGATTTTTTTCCCATTAAAATTAAATGAATCCCGGTACCAGGCTTCCTGCAACATTGTGTTTGAAATTTGATGGAACTTAGAAAACGAATGTCGGCTCATAGACAACCAAAATCGAATGAATGTAAAGCTATCCAAAAAATTGACATATTGCAGCTAAATGCACTGTAAATTAAAATATTAAAATGAAAACCACATCAGAATAGATGTAATTCAACCAACTCTTCAAATTAGTGTAATTGTATTTGCCTTCTTGAGAAAAAAAAAACTTATGAAGGTTTTTTCTTCATATAATATCAAATTAAAACAATCTGAATAGAACTTAGATGTCTTTATAACAAAACTGGACATATTATTTACACTTTACTGAGCCAATTCACTTGTGATTTTCTTATTCAGCTATTCACTCATTATACAAGCGCAGCATTATGTACCATTATCACACAATATTTATTATTTGCACTACCTTATTAACACTTAAATCCTGCTAATTTCAGCACAATCCAACGACACGCGGTTCTCTTAGCACTTCACTGAAGCGGCAACGTTTCCATTCATAAGCCCGATTGATATATTAGTGAGGAAAAAATGTCCTTCCGCGATCAAATAAATTCACCGCTTCAGCTTGATGGTGTGCTTCACGTGACTAAATTTCAAGTACTAAAACCAATTGTGAGGGATCGTCATCTTCACGTTTTTCATTCGACCGAGGGTAGCAAATGGTAATATGCCCCTCTACAATGCGCCGGAAGATGTACAAACGACACAAAACCAGTTAATCAGGCGTAGCTACACAAGAGAAAGAGAATGCAAAACAAACCATCACCGGCCGCCCCTAAGAAAGACACATCGCGGTTCGCCCAAACGACTTGATACATCTAGGAATTACTCGGAATTTCCAGATCATACTGCTTCAAGCTACCTCACTCGAGACCCAAACACGCATGAATGGTAGAATTTGATGCTTGGCGTAAACACAGCTGGCCACAAAATTTCCCAGATATCAAGGAACAGGTTCCTGAATGAATGACATGGATATGCGTCACTCTGATTACATACATATATGCCGTACGTCAACGCTTTGAATGGAACATCCATTTTTTTCAAGTTTTCAATTTACCTTGTGGGCGTGAGCTTGTGCAAAAAAAACATCATTAGCTAAAAGGACACAAAGCCGAAAAACAGCGTGCTAAAGAATGCGGGCTATAAAAGTAGTATAAAAGTGTAAGGTGTAAATGACGGTAGAAGTGACTTTCAAACAGAAAATTTAATTTAGCGTAGCATCGGTTACAAATTGTCAAGCAGTAATGGCAAAATTCTAAAACAAAAACATATACAAATTAGATTACCCAATGAATTTGTGATCTTCATACCGAAATGAACAGGACTAGTGCCATTTTCAATGCCTACTTTTGGCATTCTTTAATGCGTCATTAGGGAAGGTCCATTAATTATGTCATGTGGTAGGAGGGGATGGGGGGTTTTGGATAACGTGACGATCCATACAAAAAAAATTGAAGGTCCATACAAAAAACGTGACAAGGGGAG
The DNA here is from genome assembly GCA_034211315.2 of Aedes japonicus. NCBI lineage: Eukaryota > Metazoa > Arthropoda > Insecta > Diptera > Culicidae > Aedes > Aedes japonicus. The sequence continues at coordinate 13,189 of JASCZW010004574.1, read as the reverse complement.
AGGCCACTTTTTTGCGTGGCGTAATTAATGGACGTTCCCTTATCAATATTGACAGCGTCAGGTTTTATTGGGAACTAGCTGAACCTGGTGTGAGCCTTGCTACGCATGCAACTAAATGAACAAAAATTTAATAGAACTGGCGCGTTTAAATTTTTTTTTCGGAATGAATTAGGTTAAAATATTTTTTTTTGTCAATGTGTGTAATTTCTGCAAAAAAAAACTTTAACTTTAAAAAAAAAATTAACCCTTGGACCGGTAGTTTCTACTGGTTTTCCTTTCTGTGTAGAAGCATTTCAAAGACAAAACAATTATCTTCCAACTACGCCGTATCCTGTCAATTTGAACAAAATTCTTTTGCGTTACCTTAGATAATGTTCTTGTGCATAATGTAACACTGAGAGTAACTCAAGCACCCCCCATCCTTGGCTAAGAAGGGGTTCAAACTTCTATCAGAAGATGCTGCCTACCCGAGAAAGACATATTCTGTGTTTTAGTTGCATGGATAATTCTCATGTTTGGTTCAAATTGCTGTTTCTTTTGTTTGAGATCTCTCAAACATTTAACCCCCCGTTCCCTTCCAGAGTAGAGGGGTCACGAACTACCTAAGAAAAAAAATTCTACCTGGTTAGATTTTCTTTATTAGTTCTCGAATTCTGCTTCATACCGGGGAGGAGTCTCGGTCCACCATGAGAATCTTGTCCGGCGCCAAAAACCCCTGCATACACATGTTCATAACAGTAGGGATAATGTTCATGTTTGGTTTAAATTTGTGTTTCATTTGTACGAGGATTTCATTTGTAAAGAGAAAGGGTTTTAATCCACCATAGGAACATTTCTTGCCTTCATAAACCTACACATGCCAAACGTGGTTCCATTTGTATCATTAATTCTCGAGTTATGCTGAAATTTGTGTTTTATTTGTATGGGAGCCCTCTCTTCCAGAGGGAGGGAACTATCATAAGATCCTTTCCCGACCCCAAAAACCCCTGCATACAAATTTGAATAGCTGTAGAGATAGTCTCAGGTTTGGTTGAAATTCGTGTTTCATTTGTATTGCAGGCCCCCTTTCCAGAAAGAAGAGGGGTCCCAAACCACCATAAAAACATGTTTAGCCTTCAAAAACTCGCCCATGCCAAATTTCCTTCCTTATGATAGATTAGTTCTCAAGTTATGCAAAGAATCTCTTTCATTTGTTTGAGAGCAATCTCTTACTGATAGGGGAGGGGTCTCAAATCACCAAAGAAACATTTCTTACTTCCAAAGCCCCCACATGCCAAATTTGGTTTCATCTATATAAATAAAAATGAGTTGGGGTTTCCTTTGTCACGATTTAACTCGCGAGCGGAAGGACCGATCGGCGTGAAATTTTGTACGCAGAGATTTTTGGGGCCGGAGAATAATCTTATGATTGTTTGAGACCCCTACCTTCACTGGAAAGGGGGGCTCCTATACAAATAAAACACAATATTCTGCATAACTCGGGAACTAATCAAGCAAACGGAACAAAATTTAGCATGTGGTGGTTTTTTAAGACAAAAAATGTTTCTATGTTGGTTTGAGACCCCTTCCCATCCTAAAAGGGGGGGGCTCCGATTCAAATGAAATACACTATTCTGCATGACTCGAGAACTATTCAAGCAAATGGAACCAAATTTAGTATGTGGTGGTTTTTGAAGACAAAAAATTGTTCTATGTTGATTTGAGACTCCTCCCCTTTCTAAAAGGGGGGAAACCTATTCAAATGAAACGCAAATCCTTGCATAACTCGAGAACTAATAAGAGAAATGGAACCAAATTTCACATGTGGAAGTTTTTGAAGGAGGGAAATGTTTCTATGGTGATTTGAGACTCTTCCGTCATATGAGGAGGATGGGGGGAGGGGGTGCTCTCAAACAAATGGAACCCAAATTTCTGCATAACTCGAGAAATAATCAAGCAAATGGAACCAAAATTGGTATGGGTGAGTTTTTCAAGACAAGAAATGTTTTTGTGGTAATTTAAGACCTCTACTTACTCTGAAAAGGGGGGCTACCATACATACGAAACACAAATTTAAACCAAACATGAGAACTATCCCTACCGCTATGCATATTTGTATGCAGGGGTTTTTTGGTCCGGGAAAGGATCTTATTATAGTTCGACACCCCTCCCGCCTTTAGAAAGGGGGGCTCCCATGCAAATGAAAATCTATTTTCTGCATAACTCAAGAACTAATCAAACAAATGGTACCAAATATGGCATATGGAGGTTTTGTAGGCAAGAAATGTTTCTACGGTGGTTTGAGACCCCAAGCAAAAGAAACCACATTTAGCATGTGTGAGGTTTTAAAGGCAAGAAAGGTTTCTATGATGGTTTTAGATTCCTCTTCGCCCTGAAAGGGAAGGCTCCTATACAAATGAAATACAATATTCTGTATAACTGGAGAACTAATCAAGCAAATTGAACCAAATCTGACATGTGGAGGTTTTTGAGGAGATGGTTTTTTGAGGAGATGACTACTGTTTCAATGCTTATTTGAGACCCCTCCCTTTTCTGAAGGGGGGGGGGCTCCCATACAAATGAAACACAAATTTATGCATAACTCGAGAAGTAATCAAGAAAATGGAACCAAATTTGGCATCTGGAGGTTTTTGAAGGAGAGAAATGTTTCTGTGATGATTTGAGACCCCTCCACCTTTTAAAAGTGGAGGGAGGGATCTCCCATATAAATAAAATACAAATTTTTGCATAACTCGAGAACTAATCCAGCAAATGGAACCAAATTTGGCATATGGAGGCTTTTGAAGGAGAGTAATGTTTTTTTGGTTATTGAGACTCTTCCGCCTTCTGAAGAGGGGGCCTCTCAAACAAATGAAACACTAATTTCTGCATAACTCGAGAAATAATAGAGCAAATGAAACCACATTTAGCATGTGGGGGTTATTGAAGCAGGATTTTTATTTATATTAAAATGGATTTCTGTCTGACTGTCTGTCTGACCGATCGGAGTGAAAATATGTATGCAGGTATTTTTGGGGCTGGGAAAAGTTCTTATGATTGTTTGAGACCGCTTCCCCCTTCCGGCTCGCATACAAATGAAACACAAATTTCTGCATAGCTTGAGAACTAATCAAGCAAATGGAATCAAAAATGGTATGCGGGGTTTTTTGAATGCAAGAAATGTTTCTATGGTGAATTCAAACACAAATTTCAACCAATCCTGACAATTATCCAGGTAACTAAGCCATAAACTGTGTATTGTCTGGGTAAGAAGAATGTTCTGATAGAAGTTTGAACTCCTTATTACTCAAAAAAAAAAACTCATAAAAAAAGCCGTCAGTTCTATGTAATGTTCATTCATTTAGTTGCAGGCGTAGCAACGCACGCACCGAGATCAGCTAGTTTGCTTGATTAATTTTCGAGCTATGAAGAAATTTGTTTTCATTTGTATGGGAGCCTCCCTTTGTAGAGACGGGAGGGGTCTCAAACCACCATCAAAATATTTTTCGCCTTCAAAAACCTCCACATAACAAATTTGGTTCCATTTGTTAAATTAGCTCTCGACTTATGCAGAAGGCAGAAGACTTCCAGAAGGCAATGAAGTCTCAAACCACCATCAAAACATTTTCATTTGCTTAATGAGTTCTCGAGTTATGCAGAAAGTTTAGAAATGGAAGGGGTCTCAAGTAACCTTAGAAATATGATTTACGTCCATAAACTTCCACCTGCTAAGTTTTGTTACCATTTGCTTGATTTGTTCTCGAGTTATGCAAAAATTTGTGTTTCATTTGTATGGAAGCCCCCCCCCCCCCCTCCTTTAAAAACCTTTAACATGCCATATTTGGTTCTATTTGCTTGATTGATCGAGTCATGCAGAAATTTGTGTTTCATTTGTATAAGAGCACCCCTTCACAGAGATGAGAGGGGTCTCCAACTATCTTATGAACCTTCCCCGGCCCCAAAAACCCCCGCAAATGTGCCGTAGAACATTTTTAACTCATAAGTACGGCGAAGACATCGTAAATAGGATGGTTTGGAGCACCGTGGGTATTCTAGAAATAATGTGATATATTTATTACAATATTATGATGTTTCATGGTGAATTTCCAACTAATAAGCCACAAATGTTATCCCTTTGATGGTTCTATCACTTTTTCCATCATGTAGACCATAAATTATGTTGAAATATGGTGTACATCAATTATAATAATAAGTAATAACTCTTTTCCACCAGCACTGATGGTGTAATGGTAAGCGTGACTGCTACTTGGTACCCAAGTATGTCTGGGTTCAATCCCAGCCGAGGTTGGTGAGATTTTTCTGAGGCAAAAAACGTCTGGTCACGTCAACCTTCCGAAGGAAAGTAAAGCCGTTGATCCCGGTTCATGTGTTGATGAGTGCGATGAGGGTGGAGGTGCCTCCCTCTGGTGGTGAATCAGCCTAATGCTGAAAACCACCCTAATATAGAAAGAAGAAGAAAAGATGAACTCTATTCTGTTCTTTGTTCATATCACTACATGATTCAATGGAGTCATGACAAAAAGAATTTGGTAGCGAATTTTTTTTTTTTATTTAAATTTTGCTGGTAAAGCGAGTTGGCGGAGAACGATCGGACCATAATTGGCAACCTTAACTTAATTGTTAATTACAATAACTCAATAGGCATCTAGATTACATTAAAACTTATACACACAGACAATCACACATAAACGATCACATAGGCACACACATATATGACAAGACAGTATATTTTTAGGTTATAAACTCTCAACCATAACAATTCAGATGAAACATGATGACACAAGATGAACTATTCAGATAAGCCGAAGCAGCAGGTTTGGTTGGAGATTGCTCGTTTTGTCTCTAACCTAGTAAAAAAATGCGTTTTTATTACCAATGATAATATTAAAAAGTAATTTAAATTGTGTAAATCCTTGTTTTTTTATGCCAGCATATTATACAAATTTCACTCCCTGAAAAAGGAGATTTATGTTCTCATATTTTTTTCCATTGCGAAACAAAAATTCAACCAAGATATTAAAAAATAGTATGAATGGTTCATTCTTAAGTGATAATATAAGATTGCATGAAAAACTGTAACCAATATTAATAGGGATCATTTCGCCTTGTGTGCTCATGCGCACCTCATGTTCGATCCTCAGTCTGGACTAAGAATTTTTCATAAGCAAAATTTCTCGATTCCCTAGGCTAGGGATTGTATTTGTTACACAATCCAAATAATGAAGAAAAAACAGCTTTAAATGCTAAAAAGACGAAGGAAATTTTCGTGTTTTATATTTAGACACAAAATCTTATTTCTACTAATATTATGATGTTTGAAAGTGTAGAAGGAGATGTTCGCTCATCACCATGAGGCACCAAGAGTGAACAACAATGTTTTTGGCTAGAATGAAAGATACGAAGAGAAAGTTTTTTGATAGTTCCGCTAGTGTACGGCAGGATTGGAAATGTAACAGATGTTTTTAGGAAAATTGAGCGCCTGTTGAAGTGGCGGACTTAGTCCGTGCTTCAACCTACCCCGCAGTGGGATGTTAGGCAAAAATGTCGTTGGTTCGAGTACCACTGTATACATGCCCTTTTCGCTCAATTTTCCTAAACACATCTGTTACATTTCCAATCCTGCCGCACACTAGCGGAACTATCAAAAAACTATCTCTTCATATCTTTCATTCTAGCCAAAAACATTGTTGTTCACTCTTGGTGCCTCGTGGTGATGAGCGAACATCTCCTTCTACATCATAATCGTTACTCTTCGCACGGAGAATATATGACATAACAATTAATGTATTTGAAAGTGGCTAGTCTCTACTCTTTCATTCATAAAATTTATATACTTTCTCATTTTTTATTTTTTCACGTTTAGAAAATGGCAGAAATAAATACGCTTTTTGACGTATAACCTTTTCATGAATATTCGCGTAAAACCTGTTTGTAAATGTTATGCGTGATTCCTGTTTTCAAGGAAAATGCCCATTTCAAAGTCAGTATTGACTTCTTAATTGAAACGTGTCGGTAGAGGCACGGAATCACTAATCCGATGACATAATTATCAGTCCGGTTGAACAGGTCTTTAGGGTTTTGACAATTTATCGACTTTCGACATACATACAAATTCACAGTTTGGGATTGGCAACATTAGTTCCCAATTAAAAAGTGTGAAAGTGTCCCTCGAACTAGCAAATGACAGCCCGCAAAACGCTCGTTACAGCAGTTTTACAAGGTATGACGAAGAAGAAGGAAGCGCCAATACAAATAACAGACCACCTTCGCACTGACCTTATTTGTGGCTATTTTGAAAGCTATTGATTCTTGTTTATCTCGCATTTAGCACTCCATTATAAGCATAAACTCATACGTAAAATCCGAAACATCCGCATGGTTGAATTTTATTTACACATTTTGTTAAATCATCATAGGTGCTAAAACCTAAAATAGACAGCGCAAATTAAGACAACTAACGCCTTATTTGACCATCGTTTAGTAGCTTCTTTTCATTAATGGCGATCTGAGCTTTTGATAGGAACTGCGATATGTTTGTGTTTTTTTTTTCAATTGTTTTGTCGCTCGTAACGTAATAATCTGTTAGCCGATCTACAACACCGAAGGACGATATACTTATTCATGATATAAGAGAGCAGTTTACAGCTTAAGATAAAGAGAACTTTATCTCAATGATTTCAAATTCTACTTGTTGTTAATCGACAACAAGTTTTCGCAAATCACAGACATTATTCGGGGTGTTTCTGCAAGCATCTGCAGCTTGTTCCACGGAAGCAATTATTCTATTGAAGGCAGTTCTGAAGTGGGTAAGAAAAAGCCCGTATTTTTCAGAGGACCACAAACGACATTCCGGCCCAGCAACACTTCAATTGGTAGGCCATTTTCTTTGCGTTTAGAGTTCACAAAAGTCCAGCACTACTTTGGGTCTCTCTGAAGGTTTTGTTGTATCCAAATGGAGTGGCGTTTATATAGGATGTACTTATTATTGTTGCTGGCACTTTATTTTTTAATTTTTAGGTAAAGACGTGTCCAACAAAAGTTCCGAAGTAATCTCGATCATATTAGTTTAAGCCGTCGCAAAGGGGTATTTTTCCAACTTTGGACTTTGGAGTAGACCTACACACTTAGATTTTTTAGAGAAATCTGTAAGGTTTTACTGAATTGTCAACAGCTGAACGTTCGGTAATCCGATTTTACGGATTTCAGTGAAATTTTACAGATATCTGTAAAAAAATTACTGGATTTCAGTGTCTCCAGAAGAGATTGTTGCCTTTACATAAGAAGCATAGTACACCTCCACTGTTTTGGCCGGATTTAGCGTCGGCTCACTATGCCAAAACCACTCTCAATTGGCTTGCGGAAAAGGGTATAGATTTCGTTGAGAAAAATATCAATCCACCAAACTGCCCTCAGCTTCGACCCATCGAACGTTACTGGGTAATCGTGAAGAGGGTCTTCAAGAAGACTGGTAAGGCAGCTGGGAATAAAATATCGGGTTTCAACATAATTTGAAAGAAAGTTTTTGGATAGCTTATTTTCAATACACTCCTTAATGCAACGCAGTAGGCATGGCTACTTTGACGCTATCATGTCTTTTATATGCTGCAAGCATCAATATTGACAAATAAATAATCATCTAACCTATTTTTTCCAGGATTCTTTCTCGTAATGACTGCGTTTGTATTAGATAAGATTCGATTAGATTAGATTCACATCGAGAGGACCACGAGAGACACCTACGCGAAACCTGCGGTTATATGAGAATTTCTTTCCAGCAGTATGATCCGATAAAACGAATAACAAAATATGCAATTCAGTTAGGCTGTTCACTAACTGGTTTGTTTGAGAAGGGCGCGTTAAATTTATTACAACTATTGGAGTGGACCACTTATAAATAATAGAAGCATCCCCTCCTAGACTCTGTTTGGCAGTCCACTCCATTGTCCAATTGCAACTTCAATTATGCCCTGATGCACCCTCCCATCCCAGTATTGAAATGTTTAAATCAATTAATTATAATTCGGATCATGCAATATATACCCTATCTAGAATAAATAAATGACAAATAAGTTTATGCAGAGGTTATGTAATTTGATTCGGCGGAATAAGTACCCTGAATTGGATAATGTTTTCGGAATTGTACACCTTGCATGTAGAAATTTCCAAAATGGTGATTTCTTTCTGCTGGTTCATAAATAATAAAATTAATTCACACGCACTCTGTGTAAACAGTTAATATCAAAATGCTGGTCAATAGTTGTTAAAATTGTTATTACTAGTAACTTAAAAAACAAACAAGGAAACCTAACCGGACTTTAGGTAAAAAGTACAATATTTTAACGAAGAATCCTTACTAAGCCCTTGCGACACGTCAAGCCGGCCAGTTCAAAGCAAGGGCCTTAGCATAAGCAAATTATTTGATAACAAAAAAAAAGCAGAAAATCGTATATAATGATTATACTGACAAATACCATACCATTTAAAAGATTGCATGCAAGTTACTATGAATTTCAATTTAGCTACTACGCTGTTTAACCTCACTTTAGTATAAACTGTATTAGACAATTGGGGCCTGCTCTATAGAAACAGTGTCGCTATAGGTAGGAAAGAGTTATATTAATTTTATGGTTTTCCATAGGTTTTCAAGAAAATCGTAAAACTTAGGCATGTTTCTAGCATAAATTCCAAAAACTTATTCATCAAGATATAGATAAGGAATTCTTTACCTTCACCTTGAGTTCTACCCCCACTAGGACTGCATTTATCCTAGGGATTTGGGATTCAGCAGCTTGGACTTATTCTTTCCAACTTCAGATGAGTGAATGTTCAGGTTCGAATGTATGAAAAGTCTCACTCCAGTGTCGGGAATTGAATTGAAGAGCACAGCAACAAGATTTGTCGAGTATTTTTATAGTGACTCAAATTCGCGTTGGTTTTAAAAACTTAGTTGTATTTTTAAATAATAGTTTTTTTTAAACTTTATTTGAATAAATTTAAAAGACATCCATCCCTCAAATCTTGATTAAGAACTTGTAATTCTGCTTGAGGTTTAAACATCGAAAACATGAATAAATTTCACGTAATGTGGAGTAATGTAATAGAAGCTGATTACAACATGTATAGGAAATAACAAACTCTGCCAAAATCGTGGCTGCCGATAAATTGAAATAAGTGCCATACTCGAAATATTTAATAAATGGTTTAACGACGAATGAAGACTTTAGATGATTTGGCGATTTGATGGCTAAATACTTCTGTACAGCAAATGTTTATGCTTGTACATAAATGATAGAAGGTTTTTTTTAAAACAAACCACTGCATTCACCATGTTAAACTACACAAATGGCTTCAGCCATTGTGGATCAGTTGATTAAAAACATGATTGTTGTTACATACAACTGCCATGTGTGCGCACACTTCCACGAAAATATTAATCACTCAAACAAAAACGGAAAGAAATGAAAACAACTGTAATCACCTCTCACAAGTCAACTAATCTCGACACAGTCCGCTTTCGCCTATCCTTTTCGGCAATCCAAAACACAATTTCACTATTTCTGCCGATCAGAACAGTTCACTTGTAAGGTCCCCTAAGCCGGTGACTTGGGCTACCTATAACTTGACTCAACGGCGATCGAACTATGACTGCGCATGTAGAGTATTTTTCCCTCGGTTGATATCATAACAAACTCTCGTGCTCACTTCACCAGCAATAATCAGCATCATAGACGCCGATGTCAGCGACGGCGACGAAGGCATGCCTGACTTCTAACACCCACTGTTACTGCCGGTATGCTAAACAGCGCAAACCAAAACTCCCTGTTTCCCGCTGATGTGTAAATATGATTAGATGGGTTACTGCACATTTTAATCCATCTACTAACACTCGTACATCGGTATGCATGGTTTTGATCAGTAGCCGGTACTTGATTCCAGGTTGGGGGGCCTTTCCATTGATACGCACTGTCTGTGGTTGCTCGTTCCGAACAAGTTATTTATTATGGTTTGAGCGCAGAAAGTCACCCGTTCCAACGGTTTCCAAACAGCTACAACACGTGCTTTCTTGACTACACAGAATTCCCACTGATCACGTTTCAATTGACTGGGCTGATCGAGAATGCTAGGGAAGGTTCCTACTGTGCTGTGATTAGAGTCGTAAATTTGGAGTATAATCTCGGGAATTTTCATGGCATTGAGGAAATTGTCTTTAGTAAACCTGATGGTGTAGGGTTACATCTTTCATCAGATGTTTAATGGAAATCACCCAAAACACGTATAGACAATTTATTGTTGTTTAGTTCTCGCATGCGTTATGAAGCGGTATGAGATGGATTAATCCGTTCTAAAGATACAATTACAACCAAAATTGCAAAAGAATATTTGCCGCAACGCATTACCTGGTACCTTCAAACATTAGAAGTGGTATAAAATACCAGTTACTATGGCAACCATTCGAGGACTTCATTTCGTTTTGCTTTCAATGCCGGCTTCGTAGAAATCGCAAGAAAAAGTATGTTTACAGTTGAAAGTTAGATCCTGACAGGCACGACGAATTCAAAATATGCAATTGTCATCTTATCAACTGGAAATTTGTCTATTGAACGAGCTATGATTATTTAAACATTTGTTGAAACAGGCAATGCTATGCTATGCCAATACGGTCTAGTTGCTGCGGTACTATAAAAAAGCACTTCAAAAATTCAAAACAAAATTCTGAAGATGATTTTGAAGCAAACTTCCTGAAAGCTAACAGTACTTCTAAATTTCATAGAATTTCAGAGACTCTGAAGCAAATCACAATAAAAAAAAATCAATAATTTCAGACAGAAATTATTGCAATCTTCAATTGCAACGGTCAATTTGATTTGTAGAATATTATTAGTTTAAGGTTTTAGTATTTCCATCTTCATTCATCTTTCTATATTTAACCGATTGCCTCAGTCAAAAAGATGAACCACTGATACAGAAGCAGCTCTTCCCAATTGGATCAAACATAAATGTTGCGGTGTGCACCAGCAAAACGTATTTGATTCATTTTTTCAAAAAAAAACCGTAGTTCCTTGTACTGCTTTCGTACAATGCACGAGTTGATTATACAATTGCTTTGGTCTTTTGATTCACATGTGGTATTGCAAACAATACTCCGGGAAGACCGTAGAATACGTAAAGACTCTACGGGGTTGAGCTGCACAAGCAACCCTGTGGGTCTACGGGTCGTGGATGGTGGGGTTCCAACAGATATGATGGACAACTACTGAATACACGATTAAGTAGCCCCTGGACGAGCGGCGGGGACTGTTTAGTATGTGGAAGAACTGAGCAGTTGTTGGACTCTGTTGAGTTTCTTCCAAAAACCCACAAATATCCGAAAGCAGCCCTGACAAAAACGAGCCACCTCGCTTTTTAAAAATAAGGAGTAAAAGTCAAGCCTTCAACCATTTGAGCGTCTGTTCTCCATGTTAAGGGTGGCGCAAAACAGTATCTGTTCTCTTATTAGAGCGGCTGGAGTCACCGTCTTGTTAGTGCGCCCAGGATTCTAAATACAAAAGCCGAAAGTTCTGGTGGTGCTTGGGACTGTGAAACAGCAGCATCACGATGGTCCTCCTGCGAGATAGTGGGGTTGGTTGTGGGCCTTGCGGAACCGACACCATTAAAAAGGAATTGCAACGAATAATACACAAGGTTAGCGAGACCGGGTTCTTTACCCCAGATAGGGGTATTTATATAGAGTGTTACACTTGTTACTTCGGTAAGGTAATTTCAGATGCACTTACCACGTGGTTTACAGAGTTTTGTTAAACCCCGTTCACATTACAACCTATATTAGGTGAAATAGAGTATCTTGATATCAAATGCCATGCACATTATTTCCAGTGAAAACTAGATGTATAGATACTGATATCAAGTTAGTCTATATCACGTAATATAAGCTGTAGTGTGAACGGGGTGTTATACAGGTTGAATGTCTAATGGGTGGTTTAGCAAAGTCAATTTTGGACTAATTTTATCGCGAGTGCATGAAATTAATTACGAATCATCGTCGAAATTTTTTATTTTTTTCTATCAGTTTATAACTATATAACAATAATCGTATTTTTAAATACGTGGCTGGTTTTTCAGATTTTACATTTCCAAATCTAGATGTGTGTTAGTGCCTTTATCCAAATGATATCGGTAATGTTTACATGCGGAGCTTTTTGTATGTGAAAATTACCCCTGGAATGGGCGTGACTCTCCAGACATTCTGAAATGGGTTGCTGGAGTAGAGCTATCACTTTCTAGCTCCCGGACTAAAGCAGCCTCCAATGGTCACTTGAATGATTGTTGTAAACAGATTTCATCCATAATACCATTGCCGGCCAATGGGTGTTGGATTGGACACACACAAAAATGATGATGGTATATTTCGTTGAACGAGCCTTATCCTCACATCTTGTCTTATCTTTAAATCTTGCTAGTAAATCTATCTAATAGTTATTTTTGTTCAATGGCTTATAAGAATAAACGTGAAAATAAAAGTCAACCATATTGCTTTACTTTCGGCGTATTTTATTTACTTAGATGATGCTGCGTTAGGGCTCATCCGTAAATAACGTAGCCCCAGAATCATGGGTTTCTTGAGAGTTGTTCACTTTTTTTATATTAGCCATAAGAAAACTACGAGTGCTCAACTGCGAGTAATCTCATTCTTTTCGTTTGATTACAATAAATAAAATCATCTTAATGAAGGTTGCTTACATAATACATCATCATAATCATGTGTACATGTGCATGTACATGTTCAAACTACGGAGTTATGACATAACAACAAGGGTGTATTAAGCGTATAAGGCGTCTTCTAGATGACAAAAGTATCAACTAGAAGAACGCCATCAAGATAATCTGTTTAATGACAGCTCCGTAGGTCTATACAAAGAATTATACTTGTTCAGACTACGGAGTTATAATCATGATACAAGCTTAAAAACATGATACTCACAAACATTTTTGGTATCTAATATAACCTATTTTGAACTAGTTATTCCAAATCACATATTCCTATCTGAACGTAAAAATAAACTTGGAAATGAAGACATCAAACCCCTCACATTTTATCGTATCTAACGTTAGTAGAAGAACCAAGGACCAATAGCAGAAGACATAAAGAAAGTTGTGCACCATCCCGATGCTAGCTGTATCCAGCGGCTAG